>CM077451.1:25791145-25893645 GCA_039654765.1 Mylopharyngodon piceus
AAATGAAAATTAACATGTTAAAAAGTAATAGCAATGAATTAAAATGCCTAAGTAAATACTACACATCAAACTCTTTTTAAGATGTGATTTGAACATCTGCAGAGAGGTCGAAGAACGCACAGAGAAAGGAAGATCATTCCATAGTCTAGGGGCCACAACTGAAAATGCTCGATCACCTCTACTCTTAAGACATGTACGTGAAACCTAAGCACAATCTGCGAGTTCAATCTTAGCGATCTTGTGGATGATTGAATACTAACAGATCCTTGATGTACTTCCTTGAGGCCAAACCATGAATGGCTTTAAAAACGAATAACAGAATTTTGAAGACATTTCGTTGTTTAACTGGTAGCCAGTGTAAAGAGGCCAAAATTGGAGTTATATGGTCTCTCTTCTGAAGGGCAGGTACAACTGTGTGTCATCAGCACAACTATGATATGAAATGCTAAATTTATTAAATACTGTATATAGCCCAGTGGAATCATGTATAGAGAAAAAAAGCAACGGCCCTAAAATAGAGCCCTGAGGTACCCCGTAACTTACAGGAGCAGCAGAAGAACAATATTTCCCAATCTTTACAGTGAAAGTTCTACCCCAACGCTCAAGACGCTTTAACAAAATGGTATGATCCTGTGTGTCCAAGGCCACACTCAGCTCTAACAAGACAAGACAGACACAATTTCCATTGTCAACTTCCAATAAAATATTGTTTAATATCCTAATAAGCGTATTAAACAATATTTTATTGATGATGCGCACATTTGAATTGTAACATGCTGATCTACCCAGTGGGACATAAGTTGGCATACACTTGCTGCATGTCTCATAAAACATTAAAAAATGTAAATGTCTGGGAGAAAGAGAAGAGCAGACATATGGATAAATGTAAAAAAGTGTGACAATGCGAAAGAGCACTCTATTTGGTACGCTTTTCTGTGTGCGCACAGAAAGCCGCCTCTCAGATAGTACACGAGTACGGAATTGAGTTCTCTTGAATTTGCTTTAGATTTAGTCTAGTTCTAGTCGACTAAATATCATAAGACTTTTTTCTAAATTTGCTTTAGATTTAGTCGACTAAAATTTAATGGGTTTAGATAAATTGCAATGCATTATTTAAGAATTTCTGTAAAATTTCAGTAAAATCATGATATTTAGTCGATTAAAACTAGACTAAAACTAATACATATGACTAAAATATGACTAAAACTAAATGGCATTTTAGTCAAAAGACTGTGACTAAAACTAAATCAAAATTTTAATGTCAAAATGAACACAGATTGCATAGAAGAGCTGGTACAGTACTTCCACTTTTCAGACACAATTAGACTTTCGTGATAGAATTCCGAAAAAACAAAAAAAAAGTCAAAAAACAAAGGGATTCCTGATATCAATAATTCAGGGTAATCCTGCCCATGTGAAACAGAATGCGGAGGTCTGGATTAGCCAAATCCTGGTCTGTTTGGGGAGGGTGTATCTATTATTGTCTTTGCCTGCCCTGGTGGTTTTATTGTCTACCCTGCTAAAGAGAGATAACAACTACAGCTGCCATTCTGTTTGATATACAAAGAGAAATATATTTATACGGTGGCATATGAATGGAAATATGAAAATCCCCTTGCCAAGTGTGGGGTAAGCAGTTCTGTGAAATTAATGATGCGCCACAGATCTGTTGTGCGCGGGTTCATATTTCAGACAGTCTGTGCTGATATTCTCTCCAGCACTTGAGATACATTTTTCAGGATACATAACGTTGCTAACACCACAAAGAGCTTGACGGGGAGGGGAAAAAAGCAACTGTAATTTTATGAAATATGATTTCATATCCTGGCAGTTGGAATGCCACTACATTTACTGGATGCTGGATTTTCAGCCTGTAGGTGGAAAGAAACGGCAGCTTTGCCCTTCAGCCGCCCACTATTTATTAGAGAGCGAACACGCAGCAACAAATGGCTGAGGGGATGTTTACAATTCCTCTAACAAAACCAGAAGAAAGACTGATCCGCAGTCTGCGCCATTCTCTCCTCTCTCCATTAATGATTGCTCAGGTAGAGGGAGGGAGAGAGTGATGGATGCCGGCCGATGGCGTCTCTCTCCTCTCCTCCGTGATGGAATGGGAAAAGTCAGCGTTTGCCTGTGGATTGAGCTGCGGGTGATTAAATAGTCCAGTTAGTCCACAAAGTCGTTAAAAACATTAAGTGCTGGGTAATTAATCAGAGGCGCCGGGCAAATGAGTAATTGATTTGCCATTAAAAAAAGCCTTTCTTGCTTTTGGTCCACGCAGAACGCTGTTGTTTTTTTTGGTGAGCCCAGCCTCCTTTGATACCGCAAACTCATTCTGCATCAATTAAGGCATCTCTCATCAGGGAAAATATTAACTCCTTATTCACTGCTGAGTGATGCTCATCGCTGGACCATGATTTATGAAGGTTGGAAATATAGTCATAAAAACACATATGGGTAAGAAAACAAATTGGGTTTTACCCAGTATCTGGGTAACACAAAAACTACCCAAACACTGGGTTGTTACCTCTGACCCAGGAGCTGGGTAACACAAAAACTACCCAAACACTGGGTTGTTACGTCTGACCCAGGAGCTGGGTAACACAAAAACTACCCAAACTCTGGGTTGTTACCTCTGACCCAGGAGCTGGGTAACACAAAAACTACCCAAACACTGGGTTGTTACCTCTGACCCAGGAGCTGGGTAACACAAAAACTACCCGAACACTGGGTTGTTACATCTGACCCAGGATCTGGTAACACAAAATCTACCCAAACGCTGGGTTGTTACGTCTGACCCAGGAGCTGGGTAAGACAAAAACTACCCAAACTCTGGGATGTTACCTCTGACCCAGGATCTGAGTAACACAAAATCTACCCAAACGCTGGGATGTTACGTCTGACCCAGGATCTGGGTAACACAAAAACTACCCAAACGCTGGGTTGTTACGTCTGACCCAGGAGCTGGGTAACACAAAATCTACCCAAACGCTGGGTTGTTACATCTGACCCAGGAGCTGGGTAACACAAAATCTACCCAAACGCTGGGTTGTTACGTCTGACCCAGGAGCTGGGTAACACAACAACTACCCAAACACTGGGTTGTTACCTCTGACCCAGGATCTGGGTAACACAAAAACTACCCAAACTCTGGGTTGTTACCTCTGACCCAGGAGCTGGGTAACACAAAAACTTCACAAACTCTGGGTTGTTACCTCTGACCCAGGAGCTGGGTAACACAAAAACTACCCAAACGCTGGGTTGTTACCTCTGACCCAGGATCTGGGTAACACAAAAACTACCCAAACGCTGGGTTGTTACGTCTGACCCAGGAGCTGGGTAACACAAAAACTACCCAAACGCTGGATTGTTACGTCTGACCCAGGAGCTGGGTAACACAAAATCTACCCAAACGCTGGATTGTTACGTCTGACCCAGGACCTGGGTAACACAAAAACTACCCAAACACTGGAAAAATAACCCAAAAAAAGACCTAAAAGGGTAACCCAAGATTTTTTAGAGTGCAGAAATGCAATTCAGACACATACAAGACTTCACAAAGAATGAAAGAACACACAGGGTATAAATAGACAAACATAAATGAGCTAATGACAAACAGGTGGAAGTAATCAGCACATGAACAATCCATTCAAAGGTTTATGGGAAATGTAGTTCCTATAATGGTATCAATGGACCAGGGAGGAGTGCCCTCTGGTGGATATCTAGGGCACTCCAGCTGGCGGATGTGACAATATTAGTCTGCAATCAAAAGTCATAGTTTTCAGTATGAACTCCTCATTAAATTTGTCCTAGAGCAAAATATCTGAGCTATAATATCCACATTAATTTTATAGCTCTACTACTTTTATAGCTCTATACTCTGTTTGCCTACACTTGTTTCTACTTTTATTTGTCCCAAGGAATTTTAGTAGAAACATGTGAGACAAAGTTGATATTAAACATATCTGAGAAGCCAAGAAACCTCCGAGCAATAACACTGTCCTCTAGGATCGGTTCATTCTCAGGGTTTGAGCTCACAGAACGAAGCCGCTTGTGAATAGCAAAGTAAATCAGCAGACCGAAATACTGCAGAGCCACTCTACACAATTCTAATTGAATTAGACAGCTATCGTGGAAAAGACAGAGCAAGTACGGATCTCAACTGGAAGAGTCAGACCCCCACACAAAAGAAAGAAATCCATTATGACAAAGGTCTTAATGAGGTTCAGCTTGTGAAACAACCACAGGCTTTTCCATTTTATACTTCTATATGATCATGCTTTGTTTGACCCGTAATGTGTAATAATCATGTTTAAACAGCATGCTTTGGCTCCCAAAATGATATTGATTCTCTCATTTGAGTGAATGGGTTGAGTATTGATTATGCAAATTATCCCACAAAATCGTAGATTAATCATCCCATCTAACTGACCACATTTACACACTCTCTTATACTTCATTTCACAGTGATATACAAAATACAGCGTGTAACCAAGCGAAAAACTACATGATTCACCAATGTTGAAGTGTGCTTCACTTAATGGGATGCAATGGATTGTGGGAGTTGTGTCTGCCTGCCAATATGGCCGTCAGTCTGCAATGCAGTCAAAAGTTTGGAATAATTAAGATTTTGGAATGTGGTTTGGAAAGATGTTTTAGAAGCAAGGCTGCACTTATTTGATGAAAAATACAGTAATATTGTGAATTACTATTACAATTTAAAAGATTTGTGCAGTATTAATTGTTGACGATAAATGAGCACCACATCAACAAATTCATGTGACACACTGAAGACTGAAGTAGTGGCTGCTGAAAATTCAGCTTTAAAAATCACAGAAATAAAGTATATTTTCTTTCTTGTAATAATTTTAATAATATTTTACAATATTACTGTTTTTATGGTATTTTTCATCAAATAAATGCAGGCTTGGTGAGAAAATGAGGCGTCTTTCAAATAACAATCTTAATTATTCCAATCTTTTGACTAAAACAAGACCCTAAAAAGAGCTGACAGTTAGTTTATGGACTAAAGGCCCCTTCACACCAAGAACGATAACGAAAAATATGATGAAGATATAGTTCTAAAAATCGTTCTAAATGTAGCCTAAAAGAATAGCAGAGTCCACACCACAACTATAACGATAACGGTGTAGTGACAAATTGGGTCCCCCCCATTAGGACCCCAAGCAATCCCATTGGTTCAAATTGGTACTCTCTTTAGTGCCTGATTACAATTCCTACAAAATTATGTTATGATAAATGCTGTTTCAACTACGCTATAATGACATTTATACTAGCATAGCATACAGATACCCGATTAGCCTGATTAGCTTAGTTTATACACACATCTGCACTTACCCTATATGTATTCACAATCATCTTTAATGTAATTATGTGTCAAATTCACTGTTAAATGTCCATATATTTTAGTTATGAATAAAACTAATTAATGATGTTCAATTATTCACTTAATAGGCTATTATTATTATTATTATTTATTATTTAAGTTAATCAAGTGTAAGAAATTACGTTTAATTGGTTTCGTTATGGACTAATTTGTTTTCTTACACATTATATAGTAAGCTATGTGTATTTTAAATTAATATCATTAGTAAATACTTAGGATAATCATTAACTGACAGTTTGGGGAGACCCGATTTCGAGGGAGGACCCGATTTGTCACTACACCGTTATCGTTATAGTTGTGGTGTGAACTCTGCTATTCTTTTATATTTAGAACGATTGTTAGAACCATATCTTCATTATTGTCTTTCAAACTATTTTTTCCAGCTGATGAACGATAAAAAAAACATTGACAGCCAATCAGAATCCTTCCTGCTTTAAAGAGTGCAAGCTTTTAAAGCGGCAGATGACAAAACTGCATGCTTAGAATAAACAGACCGATATTGTCCGCTGGTGTGAACGCTAAAATAGTTCTCGTAACCGGACGCGACGCTGATAAAAGGTATCTTTTCCAAGTTAATAAGAGTTTAGTTTGTCCTAACTAGCCACGACGGCCACACGCAATGATTCTATTTTAGAAACAGTTTCTATTTTTGTGCGACGTCACGGCTGGAACAACAAAAGAAAGTATGATAATGGCGAGTTTGAATATCATATTGTGTGTCTTTATAGCCGTACTGAAGGCAACAACGGACAATTCACGTCAAAATAAATTATATGAAACAAGAACGTTCAAACTATCAACTCATTGTGAACAGACAAGTATGTATTTTAAAATGGTGTAATATTCATGAATTTGATTATTATCCATTTCGTTGCGAGTGCCGGGAGCTTGCCGAGAGAGCCCGCCCATGCGCTCTTCTGATTTGCTGTGGTTTTTGATTGACTTTAACGCATCTCATAGTTGCGTCACGTCTGGTGTGGACAGACAAATTCTTTATCGAAGGCCAAAAGGTTAAAAAACACGTGAATTTTAACATGTCAACAACATGTATTTAACGTGTATTTCATGTGTTAAATGTGTTGAATATGCGTATTTAACGCGCTAATTTTTCATGTGCAAACAACATGTATTTAACGCATGAGATACACGTGAAATACACGTATGTTGACGTGCTAAAATTCATGTGTTTTTGAACCTTTTGGCCTTCCATAATTGTTTGTCGCTGGAATCTTATCGCATCGCGTCTGGTTAGGACATGATGTTATGGTTCTCGTTGTTGGTGTGAACGGGCCTTTACATGCATAAACACACCCTGACAGAGACAGAGATGGTAATGAGGAGGCGATACTCAGCAAGTCATCTGTCGGGCAGTGGGAGATTGTGTTCCCCTCCACTGGGTCCTCTCTCCCCTGCCGCCCTCATTTCCTGCTGTTAGCGCACTCATCAACATTACTGCTCTAAATCCTTAAACACTCCTACAGACCAACATCACCGGCCAGATTTTCTTTGGCTTGACTCTGGAGTCTGTGGGCAGGCCGTGATTTCAGCGATATATCAGTTTGTGCTTCCACACACACACACACACACACACATATCTGCTTGACATTTGTCTTATTTCCCTTAAGGATGTGGTTTGGTTGGGCTTCTGTGACAGTAGGCTGCTCGGATAGAATGACAGTGCGTGTTGATAAATTGTACACAGTAATACGTCTACAAATGCCCGTGACATGTAACATCATTATGGCGCTGCTGTGCTGAGCCAGGCATGTCCATCACCTTCAGAGACGCAGAGCGATGAAATAGCGCCACCTAGTGATTAAACTTATTTGAAGCCTTGAATTTCAACCTCTATTTTCTAAAGCACTAACAAGGATCTGTAAGTTCACAGGAAAACCTGTATTTAACCGCCTAATATTTCTGGTATGCACAGCTCACGAGCCTGATTGAGTTCTAGTCTTATGCAAATGTCAGTCTAATTTGTGACATATATAATTATGTAGATGAGATGAGCATGCAGTCTCAGGGGGAGGTGTGTGAACATCTGGAGCTCTTGGCATAATAGGACGTTTTGGTAAGTGTTTGTACTGCACCTGCATACAGCTTATAAATACACAGAACTGCTGTGAAGAGGCTTCGTCTCCACGGTACCTGACTGTAAAAAGAGTAATATAGGGAAATATTATGTAGTAATTAAAATACTCACATGTCCACTGTTGTCTCTTTCGGCGGTGGACAGGGGTCAGCAGCCCCATACGCAACAAACTGCGATGCACTGTGTATTCTGACACCTTTCTATCAGAACCAGCATTAACTTCTTGAGCAATTTGAGCTACAGTAGCTCGTCTGTTGGATCCGACCACACGGGCCAGCCTTCGCTGAGTCTTGGCCGCCCATGACCCTGTCGCCGGTTCACCACTGTTCCTTCCTTGGAGCACTTTTGATAGATACTGACCACTGCAGACCGGGAACACCCCACAAGAGCTGCAGTTTTGGAGATGCTCTGATCCAGTCGTCTAGCCATCACAATTTGGTCCTTGTCAAACTCGCTCAAATCCTTATGCTTGCCCATTTTTCCTGCTTCTAACACATCAACTTTGAGGACAAAATGTTCACTTGCTGCCTAATATATCCACCTACTAACAGGTGCCGTGATGAAGAGATAATCAGTGTTATTCACTTCACCTGTCAGAGGTCATAATGTTATGCCTCATCGGTGTATGTATATATATATGCTTAAAGACAGTGTCGTACTCTTAAACAGAAGGTATTGTAAATACAGAAGGTAAATGATATATGTCTTTGATTGTGAGTCTCTAATATAGTTCAGATTAATTCACTAAATACATGTGATATGACTTCAGCACCAATCGTACTTGTGGATTCATAATTTAAATAAAGAGGACTTATAAATTTAAGGGGAGAGTTACATTTTTACGAGAGGCAGATGTATCTTTAATTGGATTCAGGATCGTTTGCGTCCTTTAATGAGTGGGCTATCTAAGATCCAAGCAATTACCGTAGTGCTAATGATGAGTTCAGGCAGGTGGAAAAAATCGCAAATTCCATGAGCGTCTGAGGGTGTGTGTGTGTGTGTCTATATGTTTTAAAGCAGAGAATCACACACCTTGGACATGTATTACCACACTACAGCGTGACATTTGATGGATGACTGCTCTACATCATGCTGTCATGTGTCAGTTTTCATCCCGCGGTAGCTGGAGTGAGTTGTGTACCTGGCTTATATTCACCATGATCCTGCATCATTTATAACATACTTTAAGGCTCACTTCAGTTACACTCGTATTGTGTTTTATCTTATTTTATGTCTCTGTTTATTGCTGAAGTGTTGCAGATGGAGGACAAAACAGATGACTGATGCACTTTTTTAAAGCCATACATGAAATTAGCATGTTCACCAGCTGTAATATAAATATGCTAACAGTGTGTTTTAAAGAAAAAGCGAAAGCGTAAGCACAACATTATTATTTTTTTTAATTTCTCCTTTTGTTGTTCAAAAAAGAAAGAACGATATACTGCATTAAACAACACCAGGGTGAGTAAATGATGACTTAATTTGCATTTTAGGGTGAACTATCCCTTTAAAGGGGCAGTTCACTCAAAAACAAAAATTGGTCTGCTTAAGCCGGGGAATCACGTAACGATTAGCTGAAACATCCTAAGACTGAGCTCAACACACAAAGACTGTTTCCTGCGACTGAAGCAGATTTACATACTTACACATGGAATTTAAACACCGACTGTAATCGCCGACTGAACGCAACTGGCTCTGACTCGGCGTGTTTAGGCATGATCAGTCGTAAGCATCAAATTACATTCATAATCGGCCTTACAGTCGTTAAGTGTGTCCCTGGCTTTACTTATAGCCGTTATCACAATTCAAATAAATAATTGCGAGACCTCAAATTCAACAACAACAACAAAGCTATTATACACAACTATTTGCTAACACTGTTCATTTTTTCCACTTCAAAGATTAAAAATAAACATCAGAAGCTGACACTGACTTTTAGCTCTGACTTGTGAATTTTAGCTCTGATGATGCACATCCAATTCAATATAATTATGCAGTTGAAAGTATCAATATATCAAGACTGATCCGCCCACCCCTAGTCGATTCCTGTGGGCAGCCGAATGACAACAAGACTCGTGCTGAGTGAAAAGAATGGCAAAGCAGCCTAAGTTACATAAAACTTTACAGGGGACCTATAATGCCCCTTTCACAAGATGTAATATAAGTCTCTGGTGTCTCCAGAATGTGTCTGTGAAGTTTCAGCTCAAAATACCCCACAGATCATTTATTATAGCTTGTCAAATTTGCCCCTATTTGGGTGTGAGCAAAAACACGCCGTTTTTGTGTGTGTCCCTTTAAATGCAAATGAGCTGCTGCTCCCGCCCCCTTTCCAGTGGATAAATTTATGTAGTTGCTGTGGAGTTGATTCAACTCATCGACTAGCATGTGCCGTCATGTTAATCTTTTGTGCAAATCCAGCGTTGAATTGACCCTCGTTTGTGAAGCAGTCCGGCGTAAAATGACGGCATGTCAACAACACTCTACTACAACAACTCTTCCTCTTCTCTAAAGCAGCCCAACATGGCCTCATCCCCTTTGTTGTGTGTTCTCGGGGCGGGGTTTATGTAAATTTTAGGGTTAGTGATGTCACCAACCCAGGAAGAAGCTCGTTGTAGTCCCTACCAGCCGTTTGTTGTAGTCCTTAAAAAGCGATTTCTGTAAAAGAAAATATCTCCCTTTGCATTGAACTTTGAGTGTCGTAACTTTGCAGATGTTGTTTATGCTCAAACAGCAACATTACACACTAACTAAAGTTAAAAAAGTGAAATCATAATCAAGGACGCCTTTAACACTATTCTCATTCTGCCTTGTTTCCCTTTAGGAAATTCTGGTCCTAAATGAAAATCAGTCAACCTCGATCAATCATTCCCAATCAGCCAACGAATCAAATAATTAATCCATTAATCAATCAAATATCCACTCACCCTCATCCCCTGCTGTGTCATCCTAGCTAAAAGCCTCAGTATAAAGAACAGTGTGTGTGTGTGTGTGTGTGTGTGTGTGTGTGTGTGTGTGTGTGAGCTGAGGGTCAGGTGTAGCTGGCCTGTTTGGTGTAACTGATACATTACACATCCAACAAGAGCTCTTTGATAAGCGCAGGAGCTCAGCTTACCGGATGGAGAAAATCCTGTGTCAGTCACATTCAATCGTACACGCATCCCTTATCATACCCCGCGCTTCAGCTGAAATGGTGTGTGACGGGGACGGAGCAGGCACGGGGTGCGGGCAGAATAATTTTCACACGCATCACCATGTAGTGTATACGTATACTGTATCGGCCTGACCTGAAGCTGTAATCTAGAGGAGTTAAACCTTCTCGTGGCTCCATCTGTGGAGCCAGAGCCTGGCTGAGGTAATGCTGAGCCTGGGTACGCTTCTCTCCCACAAAACTGAGGATCACTGCACAAGGGAACCTGAAAGGTCTGTGAAGCAAAGTGCTTTGGCAAGACGGCTGCCAAATACAGGGCCTCTACTCTGCACAGATCTGGCTTTGTTGAAAGGTACCAGCTTGTGCCCTCAGGGGACTCGAGCCGACGGCCCCATGGGTGGTCTGAGGAGAACTGCTGCAAGAGTGGGAATTATGTGGGAATTTCAAGTTTTCTGAACGGAATGAGCTCCTTTCACTGAAAATGTAAGCATCTGTTTACTCCTGGTATTAAGATGCGTTTTGGTCGATCGGATCACAAGTGGATGATGCTAAATACAGGTGTAAACGGGGTCTAAAACGTTTTGAGCTTGTCCACTTTCAGAGGTAGTTGAAAACACATTTGACCGGATTGCTTTCGTAGTGTAGACGCTCATGTGGTCAAATGCGTTCGAACAGCCACTAAAAGACCCCCTACTGACCTAACACAGGACACAACACAACGAGCGCAGCACTGAAAAGGGGCGTGGCAACATAAGGTCTACACATACACACATTTACATATTTTTATACTTTATAAATAATTTAAATACGTTATATTTACCTTGATTCTTTAGTTTCTTCACACACTTCTGTTTCATCTCGAGTATACTCTTCACTGACTGGAAATTATGCCTGAGGGACAGTCAATAATTAATAATAAACAATTATTATTATAAAGATTTTTATAATGGCTTTTCATATTGTAACATTAAAAGTCTGGGTCTCTGACAAGACTAAATCAATCAAATCTAAATATAAAAGACAAAGTAGCAAAAATAAATGAAGGTACGATAAAAGGTTTCCACCATTACAAAAAGTTGAAATCTGATCATTTTAATAAAAATCACACCCTGGTACATTAAAGTGCCTGTAGAAATCTCCAGTAAAAAGAGTATATGAGTGTACAAAAATACCTTGATCACTGTACATCTAATTTTCAGCTCTTCTTTAATATATCCACCAGACATAATAGTAGCTGTCCTGTGGATCCATCAAGTGTGGGTGTTCATTTTCTCTCTCTGTAATTCACTGCAGGCTTCCTTCGCCTCTCCTGTCAGTCACCAGACTGAATCCAGTGTCCCTCTTTGAGACTGTAATCAAAGCTGCCATCACTATCACTCCATAGCCATCTCTCTTTCCCCCCTTCAATCCAAATATAACACGCATTTATAACTATGACATACAATGCCTATACAAAGACAATTTGTGTTTTCAATGAACCAAACAGTTGATAGGCCTCATTGACTACTATGGAAGTCAATGGAGTCATCAACTATTTGGTCACCCATATTCTTCAAAATATCTTCTTTTGTGTTCAGCAGACGAAAGAAATTCATACAGGTTTGGAACAACATGAAGACATTTCACTTTTGGGTGAACTATCCCAACAGTTAGGTTCACTCACAAAACGCGGACATAAATTATTATGGTAAAGCTTCCACAAAGGAAAAAATAATCAATTGCAACGTACAAAACATTCACCCTGGTGACAAAATAAGCACTGCAACTATATTACAGAAGTAATATTACTACTGAAAATCCTCTGATGTCGTTCTCACTACAATCTACAGCTGAGACGCAAGATCGTGCCAGTTCCGTTTCTATGAAACGAGAGCGAGTCCGCGAATCTTCCTGAGAGACGCTATCTAATATAACACTGTAAAACGAATATCTGGATATTTACGGTTATTGTGGACAGCACAAGTAGTGATTTGGCTGGCAGCTGGTCTCTGAGATTCAAAAGAACCAATTCAAAAGAGTCATTTATTCCCGAATTGGACTTCACTTGTTTATTGATGACTTAGGGCCACATTTTAACGATCTAAGCGCATGGTCTAAAGCGCACGGCGCAAGTGCACTTAGGGCGTGTCCGAATCCTCTTTTGCTATTTTAACAACGGGAAAAATGGTCGGCGCTCCCGGCACATGGTCTAAAAGGGTTGTATCTAGTCTCTTAATGAGTAATGGGTGTGTTTTGGCTGTAACGTGCAATAAACCAATCAGAGTCTCATCTCCCATTCACTTTAAAAGCTAGTTGCACTCGCGCCACGGCAGATTCGCTATTTACATGGGGGAATTTGCAAAAAAACACTACCAATACATATATATTGGTAGTGTATATATATATATATATATATATATACACTACCACCTTGCTATATGTACAATAATAACTGCTCATAACAGCATGCCGTTTGAAAGACTCAAGTGCTTCAGCAATCTCTTGGGACACATTTTTTGAGAACATAAATGAATCAAACCATGAAAATCCACTATTAGAGGTTCAGCCCGACCTCTCAGTTTGAGTGTGAGAGTGACCGCTGCCATTGAGTGTGTCTGTGCATGACTGATCACAACCAGTCTCTGTATTCAGATTGTGTCCATTTGACCCCGTCAGACCCCCTCTCTCCCAGGAGTGCCCCCAACCACCAGGATAAGCCTGAAACGAGATCGAAGTGATTGTGAGGAGCAGAGATGTGAGGTGTACCTGAGACCCCATCATGCCCCTGCAGGGAGAGATTATCCTGAAGGAATGAGTGAAGCTTCCTGCAGCCGAATCCTTGTCTGAGCAGGTGACAGATTATTCTCTGGACAGAGTCTGCTATCACTGAGGTCTATGTGTACTGTGTTTATGTATGACAGAGGAGCAAACTGTTTTAATGAAAGACATATGGATAATGATACTGGTGTCTCTGTTCTTTGCTGTTCTATGATTTAAAAGGGAAATGTTTCATTTAAAAAGGCCATTGTGCCTTTAAAGGGTTAGTTCACCCAAAAAATGAAATTTCTGTCATTAATTACTCACCCTCATGTCGTTCCACACCCATAAGACCTTCGTTCATCTTCAGAACACAAATTAAGATATTTTTGATGAAATCCGAGAGGTATATGACTCGTCCATAGACAGCAATATAATCAACGCTTTCAAGGTCCAGAAAGGTACTAAAGACATCGTTAAAACAGTCATGTGACTGCAGTGGCTCAACCTTAATGTTATGAAGTGACGAGAATACTTTTTGTGCGCAAAAACAAAAAAATAACAACAGATTACGCTCCCCTAGTGACGTATGAAGGGGATCTTATTATAATATTACCGCCCCTTAATCTGCACATTTCCACCCATGGCGCCACCATTTTGTTTTTGCAAGCGACAACGGTGTACCAGTTCTAACGCCATGACAAAAGTTTGAGCAAAGCATGCTAACTGTTTTGTGGTTGGCTGCACAGACGAGCACTGAACACTATTTCGAGTCTCGTTAGCTTGGATAGCCTGCAAGTTGACCGTGGCAAGCTTGATTGCTAAAAAAGGAGCGTTTCTGTCCGAGCGATATTTTGGAAAAAATATTAAACCATTCACAGCATTTGATAGCAATCATAAACGCTAGCCTGGTGTGTATGGCTCTGTTTGGCAAACAGGTACGCTATGTATAGTGGGCGTCCATACGGGTTTTACACAAAAGATTAACATGACGGCACATGCTAGTGGATGAGTTGAATCAACTCCACAGCAACTACATAAATTTATCCACTAACCATTCAGAAACGTCTAAAAGTTGTAACTTCTTCCTGAGTCTCTCCATCAGTGTCGACTCCGGTTTGAACAATGTAAGGCTGAACACCGTTACTGACAATCCTCATTTTGGCTGCGTGAGATTCTCCAGCTTTGTTGTTGTTGAGCGACCGAAGCGTGAGCTGTTAAAGCTCCGCCCTCTTCTGGAAAGGGGGCCGGGAGCAGCAGCTCATTTGCATTTAAAGGGACACACACAAAAATGATGTGTTTTTGCTCACACCCAAATAGGGGCAAACTTGACAAGCTATAATAAATGATCTGTGGGGTATTTTGAGCTGAAACTTCACAGACACATTCTGGGGACACCAGAGACTTATATTACATCTTGTGAAAGGGGCCCCTTTAAGCCCTGTTCATCAGGCAGCAGATCACAGTCTTTGTCATTTGCATAAAGTAAAATTGACAGCTTTTTTCTAAATCAGCAACTCTCTTTGAAAACAAAAGACTTTGCAGTTGCAACAGAATTGTTGTCAGTGTAAACTCGCCTTTAGGCTTTACCGAGTCATTGACAATAAGCAAACAAAGTTTTGACACAAGTATTAAATGTCTGTAGTGATTAATAGAGGATGTGTACTTGCAGAAAGCAGCATACAAATGGATTAAAAGGCTTCAGACTCCATTAACTTGTGTCTGTGTTAATGACATTCGCTGCAGTAGTGATGACTGGCTCATCTTGCACTGCTGCTGGTGAGTGTCATCTACATCTCAGATTAATGAAGCCCGTGTTCATAAACAGACCCACTCAATGTGTGAGCTGTAGGACCATCTGGTACCATCAAAACTTAAAAATACTTTCCCTCCGTCTACATTTTCATTGGTCGACAATTGTTATTCTTTGTGTGACACGCAGCGTGGCATCTGAAACTGTTCAAGTCTGCTTTCCACTTGGACATTTTTACTATCGTAGGCTCTGTAAAGCAGCAGGAAGAGAGAGCCAAGATAATTAAACTTGTATTCAAGATAAATAAATTATGAAATATCGACTGAAAACACAGGGAAAGACAATAATTAGATACGTATGTCTGCACGCAAACTTCTGATGAACATTTTCAAGGACATTGGCACAAAATCCTCAATTAACCTGTAATCAAATTTACTAATGTTCATTAGCGATGTCAGAATGCCATCAACAGCTCATTATGAATTCATACGAGACGCTATTGTCATTAATAATACATTAGCATTCACACACTAGTGTATACGCATCAGCGTTTATGCAGCCTATTGGACGAGTTCATTTGGATAGAAAGCAAAAATGAGAATTGCAAATGTTTGACAACATGGATTTTTATTAATAAGAGAAGGCTCTATAAATCTAAGAGTGACATGATTATTTACACAGTAGTTCAAGTTGGTTTTTTGTAACCTTGAAGGATCAGGAAACAGCACCGTTAAAGCACCTGTTACGTAACAACCAACCATAAGTCTGTCCGCCTTTAAGAGTTTTATGTGTTACTTTGATTATATTTTTTAAACTTGCTTATATCCTTTCGTTTTTAATATCTGCACACTGCTAGTTTTAGATACACAAAGAATATGAATATTCAAGTTAAAAGTCATTTATCATCAAGCAGTCAGAAACATACTATGCACAAGTACGCAAACTCAGACGTGACTGCAAATACACTGCAAAAAAAATTAAAATGATTTTCTTAGTATTTTTGTCTTGTTTTCCAGTCCAAATATTTAAACATTGCTAAATCAAGATACCGTTATCGGCCCGATAAGAAAATTTGGCCGATATATTAAAGCCGATAAATAATGGATTATTTCCTTCAGCTGAGACACTTCAGATGCGCACTGTCCGGCATTATGGTTTTGAATTGCTTGAAATATGATTGAAATCACTTCAAAAAGGAAAATACAGTTAAGTGCAACATACAGCACAAGTCTGTCATATAGACTACATAATATTATAATGAGAACATTATAATTGTGTGCTTGAGACATGGCTTTTATTGGTGAGACTTTTGTTTTTGTAATCAGGCTCTCAAAAAGTATATAAAAATTTTGATTTATCGGCCAATATATCGGTTATCAGCTTTCAAATCTAAAGAATTATCGGTATCGGCTAAAATTTGAGACTTTTGTTTTTGTAATCAGGCTCTCAAAAATTATATAAAAAATTTGATTTAGATTTATTGGTTAATATATCGGTTATCAGCTTTCAAATATAAAGAATTATCGGTTATTGATATCGGCCAAAATTTGAGACTTTTGTTTTTGTAATCCGCTCTCATAATTTATATAAAAATTTTGGATTTAGATTTATCGGCTAATATATCGGTTATCGGCTTTTAAATATAAAGAATTATCGTTTATCGGTATTGGCCAAAATTTTCATATCGGTGCATCCCTAATTAAGACTTATTTTATGGGGGGGGGGAAATCTGAATTAAGTGAGTTTATGCTTAAAACAAGAACAAATATCTGCCAATGGGGTAAAAAAATAAACCTGTTTTTCCTTTAGTTTATTGTACTGACCCCATTTGACAGATATTTTGTCTTGTTTTAAGCTTAAACTCACTTGATACATTTTTCAGAATAGAAGACAATATCTTAAGTCATTTTTCTTCTCGGGTATCTTGATTTAAGCAGTGTATGTACTGAATGTTTTCTTGTGTTGTGTATTCAAATGTGCAGCAGTTCACTTCTAATGCCTGTCATTATTCAGTTATATAAACAGAAAACTTACTGTAAAAGACACTAATTCCTGCTACAGCAACACTGAAAATACAACACATTCTTTTAGTCTGATACATTAACAAAAAACATAACGTGAAATCAGATTTGTTTAAACAAGGCATTTGCGTTCATGTACTTGCATAGAGTATGCTTTGGCCCTGATGTCTTTTTTGCTCAGATATCTTTGCATCCTTCGGTTGGACTATAAAAAATGACAAGTTTTAACTAACAACGGTCAAAGCAAAATACCCTTGATGGATTGTGGTGTGTTCCCCTCCAGTGCTTTTCTGCGCAGAAGTTTAGATCTTTTCGTGTTTATTTTTTAATTTTTTACATGGCAGAAACTCAAAGAGGTGAAGTAAATGTGATATAAGAAGCCATAGAGAGACTGTGAGGACAGAACAGTAATAACAGTACTACAAAACACAGGCTGGCGTTCAGAGCAGCACACTTTACGCAGAGTGCTTCGGGGTTCGTGTGAGAGAGACGGAGACTGTAGTTTCCTCTTTCCTCATCAGATCAACACAAACCTGCAGTGAGAGAGAGGACTGGAGTTAATGCATGTGTATAATGCAGGGCATGACAGCTTAAATCACATTAAGATAATGATCATTTATTTTTAAATAAACTAATGTATTATGCAAACATTAGGGGTAAGAGTGACATTGCTCACCATTTGGAAGAACTGCACGACACGTGACACAATAACGCTTAAAAGTTTGGAGTTTTTTTGGAATGTTTTTGATTGAAAATACAATGAAAATAGTAATATTATGAAATATTACAATTTAAAATAACTGTTTTAATATATTTTAATTATTTGTTATTATGCAAAATTTACTGTTAATACTATAGTAAGTACATGTAGTAACGTGTAAACAAAGGGTCCATTGCTGTGATGTCATGTGAGTGACAGGTTGCCCCGCCCTCCCGCCAGTAAACACAGAGAAGAGATGTTGTTGTAAGAGGGAGGGGAAGGTCATTTAATTAAAGATTTAAGGGCACATATAAATCATTTTATAATGTACACTGCAATATTCCATAAAAAAAATAATAATTGTCAATTTTGATTTACTGGTGAATTTAAGGAAAAAACTAAATTACACTATGACCCACTACATATGGAAGCTTGTTTCCACCACTGAATAAAATATAAAAAAGGTAATTGCGACTTTCTGAGAATTGTGAGATATAAACTCACAATTGTCTTTTAAATTGTTTTATTCCATGATGGAAACAAGCTTCTACAACTATAAGCCCCTAATGAAACACGTACAGTATTGATGTTCTCATGACACAGTGACTGTATGAGAGCGTCGCTCACTGTACCTTCACACTCGAAGGCCTTCAGGATGGTGGTGTAACTGGACCCCAGCCAGGACGTGTAGGTCCCCATCACACGCAGCAGCTTTCTGGTGGAGTCGCTGAACAGGACATCAGGCTGGCCGTAATTCACCGAGCTGAACAGAGAGAATCCTTCAGTGGCGTTCGCAAACGCATTCTAGAGGACAGAAAAAGAGAAAATGTAAACAAATGGAATATCTGGAAAACTGGTAGAAAAGCAAATAAAAGACAAAAGGGCTGGGAGTGACTGTTTGAAATATGTATATGATATTTTGTTTCATTTTCAAATACTGGATCTTTGCTCATTTCTCGTGCTGTGCTTTGTTCAGTGTGTGTGTGTGTGTGTGTGTGTGCGCTCAGAGCTCAGTGTAGTGTCATCCTCCACTAATGACACACTGTAATGTAAGACGGTGTTGTGTGAAATCAATGATCTCAGGCTCAGGCGGGATGTATTGAATGCATAAGTCAGCCTGATGTAATCGTGTGATACTCCACCGCTGTTAATACAGGGTCTGGCAGGGTTCGTTTAATCACACCGTTGACCGCTAATGTGTAGAAACACTTCCAATGAGACGTTCATGCTCTGTATTGTACTAAAGCGATTCTTCTTTCTTTATTTATTTCTTTCTTTATTTCTTTTTTATATTATTTCATGGATAATGTAATAAAAAAATGAATCAAACCTGATATCCACAGACTGTGTTACTGTCTAGCAGTATAAATGTCATTATATAATCCGTGCCGAGAGAGAGAGAGAGAGTGTGAGTGTGAGTGTGTGTGTGTGTGTGTGTGTGTGTGTGTGTGAGAGAGAGAGAGAGAGAGAGAGAGAGAGAGAGTGTGTGTGTGTGTGTGTGTGTGTGTGAGAGAGAGAGAGAGAGAGTGTGAGTGTGTGTGTGTGTGTGTGTAGCAGTGTTATTTTAGTATCATTGAGATTCTATTATTGTTTTTATTAATATTTTGAATAAGTTTTTATTTTTAATTTTCATTTTAAATTTCAGTTATAGTAATTTTGTGGTTTTGACATTTTTAATAGTTTTAATTGTTTTTTAAAATGTCTATACAGTTTTTTTTTGTTTGTTTGTTTTTATCAATGTTTATTTCAGCTTTAGATTTAGTTATTTTAGTACATCAAGTTGAACTAAATTTTGATGAGAAATGATGCCTTGGCAACTAAGTTTAAGTTTTGTCATTTTTAATAGTTTTTGTTTGGTTTTTTAAATATGTCTATATAGTTTTTATTACTTTTTATTTCAATTTTAGATTTAGTTACATCAAGTTAAGCTAAATTAAAATGTTATATACTTTATTTTATTTCAAGTAACAAATGTTTTTTTTTTATGGTTTTAGTTTCGGTTTTAGTAAAGGATGAACTATAATAATTCTGGTGTGTAGTAAAATGTGGTTCAAAAGTCTAAGTATGCTTCTATTTAGCATTTTTTCTGATTTAGTACAATTCTTCTTCATTAAAAATGACAAGCAATTTGAGTCAAATGTTGAATTTAAAAACATTTTAATTGCCTAGACCTAGAAATAGTGCCTAAAAGTATCATAAATACTTCTTCATTTCACACAATAATAATATTTTTCTTTTTCTTTTTTTTTTTTCTAGCTTTAAAGGGATAGTTCACCCAAAAATGAATTCTGTCATCATTTTCTCACCTTCAAACCTGTACGAGTTTCTTTCTTCTGCTGAACACAAAAGAAGATATTTTGAAGAATGTTGGTAATCGAACAGTTTCTGCTCCCCTTTGACTACCATGGTACTTTTTTTCTATATGGAAGTCAATGAGGACCAACAACTGTTCGATTGCCAACATTCTTCAAAATATCTTCCTTTATGTTTAACAGTAGAAAGAAACTCATACAGGTTTGGAACAACTTGAGGGTGAGTAAATGACAGCATGTTCATTTTTGGGAGAACTGTCTCTTTAAGTGCAAAAAAACAAACAAATAATCCTGGATATTGTAACTGTTCTCAGAGTTTTGGACCGGAATGTGTGAGTGTGTGGCCGTCTCTCCTGACCTGCACACGTTCCAAGAACTTGTAAACGCGGCATTTGTCCTCCAAACGCACTACCACAGCATTGGTTGGCACGACAGCCAGGTGGCAGCGCTCGTGTTGGAACAGGTTCGCTTCACTCCCGTCAGGACACAAGAGCTTCAAGTCCTCCAGCTCCAGGTCCAGCGCCCACGACTCCTGGTTCTTACCTTACAGGAATAATAAGCCAAAGGATTTTTAGTAGTTTCTAAAAACAAGAGGCATATCCAACATTTATCTGGATGAAACTTTTAAAATATAAAGTAAGAAATCTTGTAAGTCACACAGGCTTTTTTAAAAACGAGCATCTATAATCCCTGAACTTGGCAAACAGGGTTTATTAAGACTAAACAAAGCTTTCACAGATCCCAGCAGGCACACAAAGTGATGCATTGTTATGAAATACTGCCCCCCTGTGTCTGCCAGCCAGTGAAACAGGATACAGATCATGAAGTGAAGGCTACAATTGTCCTCCTTCAGTCCCTTAAAAAAATTCCATTTAATAAGAAACCGACTTGAAATCCTGGACATTTCTGACCTCCTGTTTAACTCGCTCTTCTTACACTCTTACCCTGCATGTTGTCGAAGACTGTAGTGTGCTTAACAAAGGCAACATCCCCGAGATTCTCCGCCACACACCTGCATAATAATATGCAATAACACATCAAAAATGTATAAACTACTGTTCTTTTAAAGAAACTGATACCTTTATTTAGCTAGGATGCATTAAACTAATAAAATAAATAACAGTAAAGACATTTGCAATGTTCATCATTCATTAAGCAACTCATTTTCAACTAATAATAATAATAAGAAAAAAGGTTTCATGAGCCCTAAATCAGCATATATTATTATGATTTTCTAACCCCTTAACTGTCACCGTCCCGCTGTTTTAATTTATCGCCTTTTTGTATCACATATTTTAGTAATCATCATAGATTAGGTATCATTCAAAAGCTTAAAAAACTCAGAATTCATCCTGTCTGTGAAATTGGAGATTGCGTTACTATGAAAACGGTGCTTTAAATTCTTTTAGCAGACTCCTCCCCCTAGTGGGCGGAGTCAGGTTTCATATTACAAAATTTATTTTAACTACTTTTTACTGAAAACTTTTCTAATCTTGACAAAACCAACCCAATCTCATGGCAATTCGTACGTATTTTACGAGGTGGCTAATTCATACAAATTCATACGTTTTTTGCTAAATCGTACGCATTTTACCAGTTGCCAAATTCGTATGAATTCATACGAATGACTTACCCCTAACCCCGCCCCTAAACCTACCCATCACTGGGGTTTAGACAAATCGTATGAATTTGTACGAGTGAGGTCGTACGAATTCGCCACCTCATAAAATACGTACGAATTGGTCGTGAGATAGTGTTGGACAAAACACATATCGTCGGAAAGGTCTGAATCTCAAGCTTTCATATTTGGAGTCTGTTTTGTTATAGAAGTGATATTTGGACAGAAATTTATTAATTTGTTATAGGACAATGGAATGTGGATGACACCCGGTGGCTATTTTTGGTACAGCGCCTAAACAAAATCTCATGGGAACTTTAATTTTTGTGATATCAACTTCAAATTTGGAACACAACATGGTTAGACATATGGCTTTGATTTTATATCAATTTTAGAGTAAAACATATTTTGCAAAATATATATTTTATATAAATAAAATAAAAATTTGTACAGTACTTTGGATTTACAGTAAAATTAAACTTCTATAACTTTTTCATACTTTCCTGTTTTGAAGTGCTTTTACTTCACCAAAATAAAAATGTAAAATATATTAAAATAGAAAACATTTTTAATGATATTTATTTATTTATTATAATATTTCGCAATATTAATGTTTTTGATTAAATAATTGGAGCCTTTCAAAAACAAAAAAATCTTACTGACCCAAAACTTTTGACTGGTAGTGTAGTAATATATATATATATATATATATATATATATATATATATATATATATATATATATATTGCTCTCAAGAACCCATTAAGAAATCCAATATTCTAGCTTTACAAAGTATTCATATTTTGAATAATGCTTCCACAGGGACATATGCATTCTCTCACATCTCTGATTATACAGCACCTAAGAGCTCCAGCCTCTCCGAAGTGGCGTTCCCGAGGGTTGTTGGCGCAGATATGACGGTCGTTCTCGTCTCCGATGCAGGCCTCACACAGGTTCCTTGGGTTGTTTCCTTTGGGATCATGTTCTGGGTCCTTCACTCCTGGGACACAGCTGTAGCCGAAAAAATCCCCAACCGCTGCAAACCATAGGGAGAAAGATATATATGCCTTTTTAAAGTGCTGCCAAAAGTTGCAATTAAAATCTCAATTTGCATTTGAACCATACGTAACCCCTTTTAAAACATTACTCTGTGTGTATGTGCAGCTCGCCAACAGTTAAACCAGATGTTTTGTAAAACAACAGCTGTGTTAATGTCAATAGTGAAATAAATAAAGCACGGTAACCTCTCACCATGGGGAAAGTTGCACTGCTCATCCACACTGATCTGTGATGTGTTGACCAGGAAGCCGATGGGGACGGTCCAGCCCACTGTGGTCCGCATCCCTGGGTGACAGGAGCTGCGCTCGTGCATCTCCAGCAGTGACAGATCACTGGATGATGTCCGCGCCAGAGCAACCACGTAATAATTAATGCCATCTGTGTCAGACACAGAACATCAGAACATGCACTGACATCAGACGAAAACTATTCATCCAGGGTTGGGGGTAATGCATTATGTAATCAGATTACTTTTTTCAAGTAACAAGTAAAGTAACACATTGCTTTTAAATTTACAAATAAAATATCTGAGTTGCTTTTTTAGAGGCTTATTCATTTCACTTTTGCTGTGAAAGGGCCTTTACATTTAGAATTTTTTGTTATTAAGAACAAACAAGCATAGCCCAGCTGTGAGAAAATGTAACGCAAAAGTAACATAGTGCATTACTTTCCATAAAAAGTAACTAAGTGGACTACTCACACAACTACTTCCGCGTAGTTTCTGGTAACAGCGTTACGTTTTATGACTGTCAATTGATTAAAATCTCTGCGTTAACATGAATTATCTTGAACCTGCTGAAATGTTCCTATAAATGTATTTTCTTTCCAACTGCGCAATCTGAATAATAGCCTAAATAATATTTCTTCACTAACCTGCCGCAGTCCAGTGCTCGTCTCCTCATTAACAGTGTTTTTCTCTTACTGATCATATTTCATACATGTTGAGTTTACATTTATAAATGAATTTGACTGATAAAAAGGATTGTATGTGTGTGTTTATGCTCTTATTACAGTCTTTTAAAATAACTGAATGAATGAATACGCGGTACACCTCAAATATTTAATTAATTTTAAACAATGGGTAACGTGTTAACATCGCTACGACTGTTAATATTAATTAAGAATTTTGGCATAAACATGTAAATTACATACAGTGAAATGACTGACAATGAAAGTGACACAGAATAGAGATATGAACACCGTTACTGACAATCCTCATTTTGGCTGCGTGAGATTCTCCAGCTTTGTTGTTGTTGAGCAACCGAAGCGCGAGCTGTTAAAGCTCCGCCCTCTTCTGGAAAGGGGGCCGGGAGCAGCAGCTCATTTGCATTTAAAGGGACACACACAAAAACAGTGTGTTTTTGCTCACACCCAAATTAGGAGCAAATTTGACAAGCTATAATAAATGATCTGTGGGGTATTTTGAGCTGAAACTTCGCGGTCAGTAGTTTAGACGAGCACTGACACCCTGTGGTGAAATAATCGTGTATGTTTGTTTACCTCTTCTTCCATCTCTGAAAATGTCCAGATTTTTAAATCTTCTTGCGGACACTCGTTTTAATTGGCGTTTATGAGTGAGTTGTACTATTTCTAAATGGAAGTGTGTCACAACGAAGCTCATCACAAGTAGTCCATTAGTTACTTTTTAGGGAGTAACGCGATATTAAAACACATTATTTTTAAAAGTAACTTTCCCCAACACTGACACTGTTTAAATACTCACCCACACCGTTATAAGACTCTCCCACAGCCACATCTAAGCCATAGCAAAACCCCGCCGTGTAGATCTCATCCGCATACATTGTTGAGGCATCTGCAGTGCCATTCTGTTGACATCACAGACAAATTATCCTATACACCAATTTCCATCAAAACATGTGAAACATTTTGTGAGGTTGAATTATCAGTTGAGAAGGTGAGTGAGTGCAAGAACATCAAAAAGGAGGAGCAAAAATTCTGAAATCTATAAGCCTATTACATTTTCTTGCACCATTTCTGAATTGATTTGCTTCTCAGGAAACAATTTCCTACAACCTTAATTTGCTTCATGCAGTCAGTGGGACTTTGGCCCCTCACACACTGAAGATGTCCGCGGATATTCCTGGCTGTGGCATTTCCAGCTAGATCCAAACACTTCTGCTCTTCGGCGTCTGACACTGTGCACCATCTGACTGCAAAGACAAAAACTTTAATTTGATTGCAATTCAAAATGTATACTTTTCCAAATGAGTGAAAAACATATTTCAGGATAATTATTTGTTCATTGTTCACACTTCCAGTCAAAAGTTTGCATTTTACACATTGCAAATAATAGTAAGTCAATCAAAAAGTGGAAAGTGATGACCAAACAATTGTACACAAATACAGACACTTAAGATGCAAACAGTATTGAATGAGTAACCATGTATGCTGGACAAATTTCTTACATTTATCCTTCTTTTCCATGAATAAATAATAGTTACTATTATTATTTTGATGTTAATTGATTAAAATAACTATTAATACAATAATAATTACTTAAAATTCATAGGTAGGCACAATTTATATTTCCTACAAAAATACTGTCAAGCATTTAAACATAAATTCTGGTGTGAAACAAAATTCAGTTAATATTTTTTTTATAATTATTGTTATAAGTTCCCCAAGCAAGGTATATCATGTGTTCATTCTGATCCAGTGCAGACAGCCAATCCGAAAACAAGTCAATGTCATAATAAGATCAGAAAGCTGAGAACATATAAATATAGTACTTACTAATGTTGTTTTCAGTGGACATAGAAACCAGAACAAGCAGGAACAGAACCACTGCAAGGTGTCCTCCTGGATGATCCATGCTGACTTTGAACAGTAACCTTCCAAATGGGCTCAGACTCACAGGGTGGTGTGGGAAGTGAAATTAAAAAAAGGAAAAAGATAGAAAAAAAAAGGCTCGGGGCTCATATTGCTCCCTTTTTAGGGTACCCAGAAGTCTCAGAAACCAAGAGGGGAGGGAAAACTTTCCATTAGGTCCTTACTGAAGTTTCTCTTCTTTTTTTTTCCCAGATCTAACATTGTCAGGTTATTTTCCACTTATCCGATCACGATGGGCATCTAGTGTTTCTTTCCCTAACCAATGGGACCTCATGGCATGCAAGCTTTTGCACACTTCACTGCACCTGGCACCGGGCAGGTCAGATCATTTCTGAGGTTATAATTAAGTAAGATACAATAGCTTTTTGTGGATCACTTCTAAAGCCCCTCAAGATTAAACCAAAGGTCCCAAACTAGCCAAGTTTGATTGAAGATATGGATGGAGGGGCAACAGGAGATTCTTTTGTGCAGTCGAGGAAGCATATAGGCCACTTGATACCTTCTCTGCATCCTAATTCTCATGTCACCTTCCCCATAATCAATGCTTTATTGAAGGAGACACGAGTCATCTAGGAGATAGGAGACAGCGTTTCAGAGCCAAAAACAAACCTATGTCCACAAGTGGCCAAAACATTACAAAATCCTTGCTAGGAAATGCAAGAAAACAAACATATTGGATAATAAACTGAAATAAACCAAATACAAATACAAATACATTTTTCATTTTTCACAGCATTAAAAGTATGACTCAAAAATGGCACCTGGTACAATATTTTATCAGTAAACTCAGACTTTAAAGTGTTTACAAACTTGGCCAGAATGCTATATACAGTAACCAGATATATTCCTCTACTTTTCATGTTGTTGCATGCATGCATTTCCCCAAGAGATGCAATTTCATTCCACACAACATTGACCTCCGTGCCACGAATGCCCCAAAAATCGCACTGCATTGTTTATACATCAATTGATTATACAAAAATCTATGATATTGAGTGGAACGGAATTGGCCATTTGAGGGCCGTCAGACGCTTATCTCCCTGCCCTTCGCTGCCCCTGACTCCATATCCTTTTTTCCCCATATAGAAAATGACATGGCCATTAATCAACAAGCTATTTTAGAACAAAAAACTGTCAGGCCACTGGCTCCATGACTCCTATCATGGGAAGGACATTTGCTTTCTTTAAGCAGATATGTGAGTCTCTCTAACAGTTTGTAAATAGTAATATAATTGATTGTACAATTTTAGGTAACCTGATACATCGAATTGATGGGCAGTGTAACCTACAACTATAAATATACGTATAGGTGATGCTAGGCCAGGCTATAATATATTTAAGTTTTCTAAAGGTTGATGCAGTAGGGTGTATGGTTTTAAAATGTATACAAAAATATAATACAGCTTAAATTATTGCAAACGCAACTGATTCTGTTCCCGTTCGACCAGCAGACAAAGAACTTCATACAAGTTGAATTTCGCGTGTCTTTGATATCAACATCAAAGATCTGGTGGAGGTACAACTCTGTGGAAACTCAACTCAGACTATGTAGAAAACGCTCACGCTCCCTCCAGATGTACACATTTCTACCGTAGCTCTCAAACCTCAGACTGAAATCTACATTGATCGTTTTCAATCTCATCTGCAATAAGCAGTGTGGAGAGTAACGCATTACAAGTAACATGCAAAACGATCAGATTACTTTTTGATCTAACGACTATCACATTACAGGTAATGTGCATTACATAATCAGATTACTTTTTTGATGTAACGAGTAAAGCATTACAAGTAACGCATTACGTAATCAGATTACTTTTTTGATGTAACGAGTAAAGCATTACAAGTAACGCATTACGTAATCAGATTACTTTTTGATGTAACAAGTAAAGCATTACAAGTAGCATATGTAATCAGATTACTTTTTGATGTAACAAGTAAAGCATTACAAGTAACATATGTAATCAGATTACTTTTTGATGTAACAAGTAAAGCATTACAAGTAACATATGTAATCAGATTACTTTTTGACGTAACAAGTAAAGCATTACAAGTAACATTACGTAATCAGATTACTTTTTGATGTAACAAGTAAAGCATTACAAGTAACATTACATAATCAGATTACTTTTTGATGTAACAAGTAAAGCATTACAAGTAACTTGCATTACGTAATCAGATTACTTTTTTGATGTAACAAGTAAAGCATTACAAGTAACTTGCATCACGTAATCAGATTACTTTTTGATGTAACAAGTAAAGCATTACAAGTAACTTGCATTACGTAATCAGATTACTTTTTTGATGTAACAAGTAAAGCATTACAAGTAACATACATTACGTATTCAGATTACTTTTTGATGTAACGAGTAAAGCATTACAAGTAACTTGCATCACGTAATCAGATTACTTTTTTGATGTAACAAGTAAAGCATTACAAGTAACGTACATTACGTATTCAGATTACTTTTTGATGTAACGAGTAAAGCATTACAAGTAACTTGCATCACGTAATCAGATTACTTTTTGATGTAGCGAGTAAAGCATTACAAGTAACATGTAATCAGATTACTTTTTGATGTAACAAGTAAAGCATTACAAGTAACATTACGTATTCAGATTACTTTTTGATGTAATGAGTAAAGCATTACAAGTAACTTGCATCACGTAATCAGATTACTTTTTTGATGTAATGAGTAAAGCATTACAATTAACATTACGTATTCAGATTACTTTTTGATGTAACGAGTAAAGCATTACAAGTAACTTGCATCACGTAATCAGATTACTTTTTGATGTAACAAATAAAGCATTATAAGTAACGCACATTACGTAATCAGATTACTTTTTTGATGTAACGAGTAAAGCATTACAAGTAACTTGCATCACGTAATCAGATTACTTTTTGATGTAATGAGTAATGCATTACAAGTAACTTGCATCACGTAATCAGATTACTTTTTTGATGTAACAAGTAAAGCATTACAAGTAACGTACATTTCGTATTCAGATTACTTTTTGATGTAACGAGTAAAGCATTACAAGTAACTTGCATCACGTAATCAGATTACTTTTTGATGTAACAAATAAAGCATTATAAGTAACGCGCATTACGTATTCAGATTACTTTTTGATGTAACGAGTAAAGCATTACAAGTAACTTGCATCACGTAATCAGATTACTTTTTGATGTAACAAATAAAGCATTATAAGTAACGCACATTACGTAATCAGATTACTTTTTTGATGTAACGAGTAAAGCATTACAAGTAACTTGCATCACGTAATCAGATTACTTTTTGATGTAATGAGTAATGCATTACAAGTAACTTGCATCACGTAATCAGATTACTTTTTTGATGTAACAAGTAAAGCATTACAAGTAACGTACATTTCGTATTCAGATTACTTTTTGATGTAACGAGTAAAGCATTACAAGTAACTTGCATCACGTAATCAGATTACTTTTTGATGTAACAAATAAAGCATTATAAGTAACGCGCATTACGTATTCAGATTACTTTTTGATGTAATGAGTAATGCATTACAAGTAACGCGCATTACGTAATCAGATTACTTTTTGATGTAACGAGTAACGTAATGCATTACAAGTAACGTATATTATGTAATCATATTACTTTTTTGATGTAACTGCAAATTACATTGTAATAACACAAATACATTTATTTATAGCCAAAAAAAGTTACTGCAGATGAAGTAATTTCAAGAACAACAGTCACAGTAATAGTATGAATTGTAGCTGAAATATAGCTAGTGATGCATGATGTCCAGTTTAGTGGACAGATGATTAATCAGAATTTCCTCCCAATCAAAAATCAGTACTTGAAATTTTACAATTTCTGACTGGCTGTCCGCCGTCTTAGTTTGGAGACCAAAAAAAATAAAAATAAATAAATAAAAATCCACATACAACTGCTTGCCACTTGGTGGCAGTGTATAGGATGATAGGATGCACTAAAGTCCACTGTAGAGGTTGATGTGCAACTATGCCATCAAAACCCAAACGCAAGAAAATGCTTTAGCTGTCCACTGTAGTGACCTCTATCATGAAAGGGTTAACACTGTCCTAATGTGCGTCTTGGAAAGAAGCATCAAGATGTAAATGTTGCAATCAAATAGATTGCATTCATCACTACATCTCACAGACAATCGACGACATTACTTTAATAAACAGGACTTTTTATTTATTAAAGTGAAAACTGGGCACTCTTATCAGTGAACACTTGTGTAGGATAGAAATGTGTCGCTACAAAATAATCAAAGGCTGTTTTACGCATCCTGGCGGACTGTGGTATCCCACAATGCTCTCGCGCGTCGCTTGTTTATGGTGACGTCACGGCGCAGTCTCTTCAGTCTCTCTGGGTGGCGGCAGACAGTCTGTCTGCGCGTAAAACACGACTTCGAATAAAACAGTAAAAACGCGGAATATTAACACAAACATGAGTCTGCACTGCAGCTAAAGGTAAAAGCGATCTTCAGCGTCACTTTGAACTGCTGGAAATAAATGCGGCGAGTAAATAATGGTCGTTGTTAGCAGAGTTAGCACAGCTGCTGTAAACAGGCCGATTGTTAGAGACAGTAATAATACAACCTTTGTCACGATATGCCGACAGCCTGTTTTTGCGAGTTATTTTATATTTTTGGATCGTTGCTGCAGGAGATCTTTGACTGTAATGTAGTGACTTGTGTCTGTTAAAGCAGATCATCTGTAGTGTTATTGTCGCCCACCTTCGAGAATACAAGAGCCTTATGTACATAATCTGCTGGTTTAAAAGGTTTCATTAACAATTGTGGGTGTAACGCCATTATATGTCGGTCGTCTTGATTGTTTTGTTGCCTGTAAGACTCTTTTAGGGCTCGATCTGATCTTTAATTAAAAGGTTCCCACGATCACTGAAATCTGGAAATATTAGTGAATGTCAAAACTGTCTGGAAACATCATGGAAAGGGATTATTTATATATATAATATGCCATTCTTGTAATGCGTGTACAAACTCTATAAAATCATATAACGCTATATGTAATATTATCCAGGTTGAAAGAGATTCCGAATTAAAACTTGAAAAAATATTGTGAAAGATTCTGGGGTAAAAAATGTTAGTCACAATTTCAAGGTCTCCAATATAATAAAATGTACATTTATCACTTCATTTATTCATCTTCCAGTGAAGCACAAGATGCTGCTGTCATTAAAGATGTTCTGAAATTCATGTTAATTAGTGAACTGGAATTTTCACTCAAATTGTTATGCTGATAATATCATTTTTAGTGGAAAAAAACTGCATTTTGGGTCCTATGTCTTTCTAAAATCATGACTTTGTTAATATGGGAGGCAGCAGAAGGGAATCAAGATGCAACATGCTGATTTGGTTTCGATCTTCTTTTTAGGATCCAATGGGAAGACGGGATACTGAACGGCAGTGCTGAGAGTTGTACAAGTAAGCCTGTCCTGGTCTTTTTCAATTACTTGGGAGTTTTTTTATTTTATTATTTGTAATTATTAAAGAGGCATTAAATAAAATTATGCTACAAGAACACAGTCTATAATTAGTCATAGATGATGACTCCCTGAATATTACAGTAACGCTGAGTCCTACACCCCCAAAATGCGTGTTCCTCTCGGCCTCTCCTCCACTGTCTTTGATCTCGCTCCATTATGGGCATCTCTCTCTCCTCAGTTGCCATGGAGACATCCCTCTGTCTGTAAACACACAGGAGTGAGAGAGGCAGAGCACAGCTGCACTCTTTAAGAAATGTAATTAAGTCGTCATCTTTGTGCTTCCGCCTTTTTCTCAAATCGGCCCACTGTTTTGTAGGGCTTTTATTTAAACTAGACAGGTGATATGAGGTGTATCTTGGATTAAATGCGCATTTATAACATCTCCGTTTCCTTTCAGTGCAGTGAACCAAATGGGGCATTGCAGTACCCGAATCATCGTCCTGTTCCTGCTTCAGTTCTTACAGACATCAGCTAAAGGTAAAGACCTGGACGACAGAAATCCTCCGGGTTACACTTTATTTTAAGCTGACGCAGTGACTCTAGTAATATTAATTAACTACATGTACTTACTATAGAGTTATGGTTAGGGTTTAGGATTAGTTACTTGTACTTATGCATAATTTACTGTTATTACTATAGTAAGTACATGTAGTAATGTCAAATAAAGTGTGACCATCCTCTGAGTTGTATTTTTAAATTTCCTTTTTACGTCTTGTTATTATTATTACTTTTAATAATCGATAAGATAATAACAATTATCTTTTGGTGGTTAAATCTTAATTGCTAAGTCTGCGAACAAACCCGAACATACAGATGTGTTCAGGTACGCCACCATTCAAAATGATGGGATAAAGGTTTTTTCTTTCAGATGAACACAGAGGTCACTCTTTCACCGTAACTCGATGCGTACGGCTGTTACCGGAAGCTAGTTATTTGAATTTATAGTTTGTCAATATGGATATTTTTCTTATAAAAACGCATCGCTTCACTTCAGATAGGCCTGTCACGATAACTACTTTTTGTTGTGCGATATATTGTCTCAGAAATAATTGCGATAAACAATATTATTGTCATTTTAAGACCATTTTATGCCACTGAATATATAATCATAACAGCATAATAAAGCAAGTAGGCCTACATACTTTCAAATGACGATAACCTTTTAATTCTTTAGACCATGGAAATTAAATATCCTAAATAAAAAAAAACTTGAATAAATAATAAATAAACATTTTAAAAAAAATTTGCAAGATAACAAGTAGAAAAAAAACACACTTGCAAATGGACAAAAGGCACTTATGGAGATTTTCCATTTACAGATTTTTCCCTGTCCTTCTTTTCTCTGTAAAGTAAGGGTGCACACTATTGCTGAAAAAACAAACCTTACTTAGCAGTCAGATGTCCATATGAACAAAGGCACAGATGCCTCAACAGGCCATATCTGCGGCTAAAACTATTTCAGTGGCACCATTTTGTGCTGTGACGTTTATATTTGAACCAGAACAGTGGATTGCGGCTTTGACATAATGGGCGATATATTGAGTCACAAAAAATTATTGAGGTCATGTACATTTATTGTAAGTTTTGTAAGTATTTAAGTGATAAGTTGATATATTGATTATTGCGACAGGCCTAACTTCAGAAGGTCTTTATTAACCCCCTGGAGTCGTATGGATTACTTTTATGATGGATGGATGCATTATTTTTGGCTTCAAAACATGGCCCCCCATTCACAACCATTATAAACCTTGGAGGACTAAGGATATTTTTGAATATAACTCTGATTGTGTTCGTCTGAAAGAAGATAGTCATATACACCTAGGATGGCTTGAGGGTGAGTAAATCAGGGGATAATTTTCATTTTTAGGTGAACTATCACTTTAAATTGGTCAGAAGTGTCAGTAAAGACCTTTGTAATGTTACAGAAGATCTCCATTTCACATAAATGCTGTTATTTTGACATTTTCACATTCCCTAAAAAATCCTGAAACCGTTTCCACAAATATATGAAGCAGCAAAACCGTTTTCAACTGGTGATGATAATGAAAAATGTTTCTTGGCTGCTGAAAAATCAGCTTTGTCGGCACAGGAATAAACATTAAAAAAATCCTACGGCTCTCAGACTTTTTTTATATTATTAATATATTAACATGTCATTATGTTAAGTGCTACTAAATGTCTTAAACTAAACTCTTATCATTTTTCTAAAGATTTAGTTCTCTAAAGCAGTGTTTTTCCCAACCATTTTCTTGCCACGGCAGTTTTGATAAAAAAAAAAAAAAAATCCCACGGCACACCACACACTAAAAATTGCTACTTCAAAAATGGCATATTAAAATGACATCAGGCCTGTATTAAAAGTAGTACTCACACTTGATGTGAAACTTGAGCTTAAAGGGTTAGTTCTCCTAAAAATGAATTTCTGTCATTAATTACTCACCCTCATGTCGTTCCACACCTGTAAGACCTTCGTTCATCTTCAGAACACAAATTCAGATATTTTTGATGAAATCCGAGAGGTATATGACTCGTCCATAGACAGCAATATAATCAACACTTTCAAGGTCCAGAAAGGTACTAAAGACATCGTTAAAACAGTCATGTGACTGCAGTGGTTCAACCTTAATGTTATGAAGTGACGACAATACTTTTTGTGCGAAAAAACAAAAATAACCACTTAATTCAACAATCTCTTCTCTTCTGTGTCATTATCTTACGTTGTTTACGTCCAGCGCTTCCAGGTCAGAATGCCGACTCATTATTGGCCGGCTCCTGCGTCAGCATCACACGCATGTGTCGTGCTGATCACATGATCAGCTCAGACGTAAACACTGAAGCGCTGAACTGCGTCAATTTCGTAACAGAATTACAGGGAAGAGGAAAAATTGTTGAATAGTTATTTGTTATTTAGTAGTTATTTAGTTATTTAGTTTTGTGCACAAAAAGTATTCTCGTCTCTTCATAACGTTAAGGTTGAACCACTGCAGTCACATGACTGTTTTAACGATGTCTTTAGTATCTTTCTGGACCTTGAAAGTGTTGATTATATTGCTGTCTATGGAGGAGTCATATACCTCTCAGATTTCATTAAAAAATATCTTAATTTTAAAGGTCTTACGGGTGTGGAACGACATGAGGGCGAGTAATTAATGACAGAAATTTCATTCTGGGGTGAACTAACGCTTTAACCAGTAATTCATAGTGACACTTTCAGCCACAACACTGTAGGAATGGTGTACGTAGTTGTACTTTCATTAGGTGTCAGTGTCCTCTCTGTTAGCGTGTCTCACGAAGGGCATAAAACATGAATGCTGGGTTAATTGATCTGAGTCACTGATGCTCTCTGGCCTTTATCCCGTGTAGTCAATTTGTAAAGTCGACAGTTCAGCATCACAGGAAATGAAGACAGGGTGAAGGGAAGAAAACAGTCTCAGTTATCAGGCGGAGAGAGAGACTGGCGTCATGCTGCTCTTCCTTTCATTGTTCCCAGAGTTGGTGACAACTGACAAACGGCTACAGACTGGCTCCCTTTTCCCTTCATTTATGATTTAACTCTCTCTCCAGATGTCTCCATTGGCTGCATGTGTGTGGGCAGTGACTGTAATGAGCAGCAGTGCACCGGAGACCAGTGTTACACCTCCGTTATCATCACCAACGATGTGACGACGTTCAAACGTGGCTGCCTGGTTGGGCCGGAGAGCAAGCGCATGACCTGCTCCGCGACACACACAGCTAGTCGCGTCGTAGAATGCTGCTCACAACACATGTGCAACGCCAACGTCTCCAAAGAGACCCTGCTTCGACTACTGCTGACCAGTAAGTCACACGAATTCTAGAGAAACAAGATTTGTAATCTGTAACCTGTATTTGAGTATCAGTTTTGCTGTGGTATTATTGTGTAAATAGGGATCAAAAGTAAGGTTTTTATTGGCCAGATCAGGGCAGAAGTTCAGATTTGTACCTTTTCTGCGAACAATTTAAAATAAGAAATACAATTATTTTAGTTTTAATTATTTTTATAGTTTAGCAACTTTTATTATTTATTCTATTACTTATTTGTATTTATTATTTTTAACTGGAACATATATACACACACACACACACACACACACGCACTCATCAAGCCTACATTTTTTTATCAAAAATACAGAAAAAAACAGTAATATTTTGAAATATTTTTGCAATTTAAAATAAGGGTTTTCTATTTTAATATACTTTAAAATGCAATTTATTCCTGTGATCAAAGCTGAATTTTCAGCATCATTACTCCAGTCTTCAGTGTCACATGAGCCTTCAGAAATCATTCTAATATGATGATTTATTATCAGTGTTGCTGCTTAATATTTTTTATAACCTGTGACACTTTTTTTAGGATTCGTTGATGAATAAAATGTTAAAAAAAGAACAGCATTTATTTAAAATAGAAATACTTTGTAACAATATACACTACCGTTGAAAAGTTTGGGGTCAGTATTTTTTTTTTTGAAAGAAATTCATATTTTTATTCAGCAAGGATGTGTTAAATTGATAAAAAGTGATAATAAAGATTTATATTGTTAGGAAAGATTTCCATTTTGAATAAATGCTGTTCTCTTTAACATTTTATTCATCAAAGAATCCTAAAAAAATTATCACAGGTTCCAAAATATATTAAGCAGTAATAACTGAGCAGCAAATCATCATATTAGAATGATTTCTGAAGGATCATGTGACACTGAAGACTGGAGTAATGATGCTGAAAATTCAGCTTTGATCACAGGAATAAATTAGATTTTAAAGTATATTAAAATAGAAAGCCATTATTTGTAATTGTAATAATATTTCACAATATTACTGATTTTTCTGTATGAGCAGAAGAGACTTTTCAAAAACATTAAAAATAGTAATGTTTCCAAACTTTTGACCGGTACTGTACCTGCCCTGCGAACAATTTCACTGACCATAAATTTGTTAGTTTTAATTATTATTTAACAACTTTTATAGGGACCCATCTATGATTTATTTATATTTTATATTTAAAACAATTTAATACATTTTTAGCAGCATTAATATATGGTGAATATATCTGATTGTGTTTGTGTTTCCGAAAAGGTCCAGAAACTGAAAAGCCTGTGCATTACCGTGTGGAGATGCTGGTTCTCTTTGTGTTGGGTCCGTTTGTGGTTCTGGGTTTTCTGTCTGTGCTGGCTCTGCTGGTGTGCCGTCGACTCCATCATGGGCGTCTGGAGAGACTGCACGAGTTCGACACTGAGCAGGGGGCCATCGACGGGCTCATCGCGTCTAATGTCGGAGACAGCACACTTGCGGTACTTTAATATTATACACTACAACTGTTTCTGAAATATATATTGTATGTTACAAACAGAGCTTGACATTAACACCTGCCAAATGCGGGTGTATTTTAGCAGTATATTTCTCCTACTAGCCACTTTGGCAGGTTGAATTTTATATATAATATACATTTTACAATTGTAGTCTTAAAAAAGGCATCTGAAATAATAAACTAAGTGCAGCGTCCGCAGAATAGATTCACGATACCAGCTGCTCTTTCTCTCTCTCTCTCATCTCTCCGACAGCGAGTCGACACACAAACAACCTTGTTTCATTTGCTCCGGATGAATATTGTTGGTGTTACAGGGCTTGAATTTTAGCGTGGGATTGCGTGTATTGCTCATAATTTTACTCATTCCTGCAGATTTTGTTTTCACACCCAAAGTGCACCACATAAATCCGCCTCTCAGTACTAAACTGAGTTCTTTTTCGCTGCTTATTGCTCTTAAACAGTCAAATACACACAAAATAATGTCAAAATGCCAGTCTTGGCGAGTATTCACGTAAACAGTCAGTTACGTTTAAAGTGAACGTAAACAGTTGAGAAAGAAAACACGTGTAACAGTATAATGGATCCGTGCGTCAGCTCTTAAAGTGACAGCAGATATTATGAGATAATATTAAAAATATCAATTGTATGTTGCAGTGGTTTAGCTAAAGTTGCTCTTTAATGGTTAGATATTGACTCAGTCTTGTGTTGTTTTCCAGGACCTGATGGATCATTCTTGCACATCAGGCAGTGGATCAGGACTGCCGTTCCTGGTACAGAGGACGGTTGCGCGGCAGATCAGTCTGGTAGAGTGTGTTGGTAAGACAGATTGTATGATGAGCTCATTGTGTGTTTGGGGCCTGTACAATAGATTATGTATGCGATATGATTTCTGTGTTCTCAGGTAAGGGACGGTATGGTGAAGTGTGGAGAGGTCAGTGGCAAGGAGAGAACGTAGCCGTGAAGATCTTCTCCTCCAGAGATGAGAAGTCATGGTTTAGAGAGACAGAAATATACAACACTGTTCTACTACGACATGAAAATATATTAGGTGAGTGAGACATGTTTTTTCTGACATTAACTCTAAAGTGTCAATAACTTTAAGTAGAACTGCGAAGTTAAAGAAATGTAACAGTTTAGAAAAATCGATTTTTGAAATTCGATACAAATCATTAGAATCGTGATTCATACGTGAATCGTTTTTTCCCCCACCTCTATTAATGTTATTTAAAACTCTTTCTTTGCAGGATTCATGGCTTCTGACATGACCTCCCGAAACTCCAGCACTCAGCTGTGGCTTATCACACACTATCACGAGAACGGCTCTCTCTATGACTACCTGCAGCGTGTTGCCGTGGAGATGGCAGATGGGCTGCACATGGCGGCGTCGGTAGCCAGCGGGCTGGTGCACCTGCACACGGAGATTTTTGGCACCGAAGGCAAACCGGCCATCGCTCACAGAGACCTGAAGAGCAAGAACATCCTGGTGAAGAAAGATCTGCAGTGCTGCATCGCTGATCTGGGTAATTTCTAACACATCAAATTTGACCCTGTATACATAATAAATATTGTATATGATGTTTTTTAAAATAATATTTCTGCAAAATGTAACTACTTTCTTGTAGTAACTGACCTAACCAAGGCTGTGCGGACAGGAAAAATCGTTTATTAAATCAATAATATTAGGGATATATTGGCCACCATATCGGTATTGGCCAATATATGTTCATTTTTATTGTTATCGGCACGATAAGAAAATATGGCCGATATATTAAAGCTGATAAATAATGGATTATTTCCTTCAGCTGAGACACTTCAGATGCGCACTGTCCGGCATTATGGTTTTGAATTGCTTGAAATATGATTGAAATCACTTATAGTCTGTGTTAAGTACAACGTACAGCGCAAGTCTGTCATATAGACTACATACTATTATAATGAGATACATTATGAGAACATTATAATTGTGTGCTTGGGACATGGCTTTTAATGGTGAGACTTTTGTTTTTGTAATCAGGCTCTCAAAAATTATATAGAAATTTTGATTTAGATTTATTGCCCAATATATCAGTTATCAGCTTCCAAATATAAAGAATTATCGGTATCGGCCAAAATTTGAGACTTTTGTTTTTGTAATCAGGCTCTCAAATTATATAAAAATTTATTTAGATCTATTGGCCAATATATCGGTTAATATATCTGTTATCGGGCAAAATTTGAGACTTTTGTTTTTGTAATCAGCTCTCAAAAATTATATAAAAATTTTGATTTAGATTTATCGGCCAATATATCGGTTATCGGCTTTCAAATATAAAGAATTATCGGTATTGGCCAAAATTTTCATATTGGTGCATCTCTAAATAATATATAATGTATAACTTAAAGGTACACTATGTAACTTTTTCTTGTTCAAAATTAACAACATTTAAATAATTAAATAAATTTAATGTTGATAAAAAATAATAAAAACCAAAACAATGTTCTTCCGCAAAATTAAGTTTTGTTTTTTTAACTGCTAGAGGCCCAAAAGTTACATATTGTACCTTTTAACAATATAACTTAACTGCTCTACATTTTGTTTTGTTGTTTTTTTTGCTAAATATTCGATTGAACTTGTAAATAAGTCAAATTTATTCAAGTTAACGTTGTCTTGTGGTAAACAAATATCCAACATGACTTAAAAATAAGAATATATATAAAATAAGCTAAAAAAAAACAACTACAAATTGAGATATTTCTTATTATTTGGTTATTTTTATAACAAATGTACATCTTTTTAGTTATGCCAAGCTCTAAAATATTTTATCGGGTAGATATTGTGAGTGACTTGAAGCCATGAAATATTGTTGTGAACAAAGAAGTCAAAAAGGTTAAGATCAACTGCTTCAACATGAAGGTTTTTCAGGTTTGATTCCTGAATATGTTTGCACTCTTACAAGCAAAAAGTAAATGTACACTTCAGTTTAAATGTTTGGGGTCGATAAGATTTTATAATGTTTTTGACAAGTCTCTTTTGATCTCCAAGGTTGTATGTATTTGATCAAAAATGCAACAGAAATATTACTACAAATGAACTGTTTTTACAAAATGGAAATCTTTCGTAACAATGTAAAAGTCTTTATTGTCACTTTATCAATTTAATGCGTCCTTGCTGAATTAATGTATTAATATCTTTAAAATTATTTTTTTAATGAACAAACTTTTGAACTGTAGTGTATAATAGAAATAGTGGTGATTTACAAATGTACTTCTCTCCTTGCTCTACTCTTCATCTCCTTCCTTGTATCCTTCTCTAGGTCTGGCAGTAACACACACGCAGTCTGATAATCAGCTGGACGTGGGAAATAATCCTAAAGTGGGAACCAAGCGCTACATGGCACCAGAAGTTCTAGATGAGACCATCCAGACAGACTGTTTCGATGCCTATAAGAGGGTGGACATCTGGGCCTTTGGTCTGGTGCTGTGGGAGATCGCTCGCAGAACCATCAGTAACGGTCAGCTCACTTTATCTGTATTTAAGGACAGTATAGTTCAGACAGTTGTCCGAATGAATGCTCAGTGACTTTTTCATCCACTGTGATCCTGTAGGAATCGTCGAGGAATACAAGCCACCTTTCTACGACCTGGTGCCTAACGACCCCAGCTTTGATGACATGAGGAAAGTGGTTTGTGTGGAGCAGCAACGGCCGTTCATTCCCAACCGCTGGTTTTCAGATCCTGTAAGTACTGATGAGATGTCTCTGTGAAAGTCCCTATTTTCCTTAAAGCATTAGATCCTCACCATGATCTGAAAACAAATGTCTAATGTGTGTTTGTATGTGATCTCAGACCCTGTCCGCTCTGGTGAAGCTCATGAAAGAGTGCTGGTACCAGAACCCGTCGGCTCGACTCACTGCCCTGCGTATCAAAAAGACTCTGGATAAAATCCACAGCTCGCTGGAGAAGGGCAAAACCGACTGCTGAGGAGAGAGAGCCCGCGTGTATCCAGACCATTGGATTTGAGCGCTGGCGTCTGTCCCAACCCTAACATGCTGATGCTGTTCATTCGCTTTGTTCTTCCTGTCCATTGGCCTAAAAACTTTTTATAGAGAATTCTGCTCTTTTATGGATGGTTTTTCCCACTGAACCCAGTGGGATTCCCATTTCCCCTCCAGAAAAGGAGAGAAATACGGACACAGTCTGACAGGCCTTGAATTGAACCCTCAATTATGGATTTTTTTTACGCCATCACATTGTCTATTTAACCATTGGCAAACTTTTAAGATTTGTACTTTTCGGGAAAAACGAAGAGGACACGCTGAAATGCAATCTCTACCCGTAGTGTGTGTGTGTGTGTGCGCGCATGATTCTTATTACAACCAGAAGAACTTTATAGCTGTAACGTCACTCGCTTTTAGAAATATTATGGTTTTTGAGCTTTTCAAAGGTCCCAATAATTCTTGTAGATAATTTAGGCAAAAGTCAGTCACAGTTTTTGAATTAGCTACAGTGAACTTGTGTTATAAAGCTCTTTGGTTACAAAATGCCGCTATGTATAGTAGAGAACTACAGACTCTCTTAAATTAGGCTTGTTTAGTGATTTTGAAGCAGTGGTTAAATGGATAGTTCACCTAAAAATGAAAAATCTGTCATTCATATAATTTTAACTAGGGATGCACCGATATGAAAATTTTGGCCGATACCGATAATTCTTAATTTGAAATCTAATAACTGATATATTGGCCCATTAATCTAAATCAAAATTTTTATATAATTTGAGAGGCTGATTACAAAAACGAAAGTCTCAAATTTTGGCCGATACCGACAACCGATAATTCTTTATATTTGAAAGCCGATAACCGATATATTGGCCAATAAATCTAGATCAAAATTTTTATACAATTTTTGAGAGCTGATTACAAAAACAAAAGTCTCAAATTTTGGCCGATACCGATATAACCGATAATTCTTCATATTTGAAAGCCGATAACCGATATATTGTCCAAAAAATCTAAATCAAAATTTTTATATAATTTTTGAGAGCCTGGCGGACAGTGTGCATCTGAAGTGTCTCAGCTGAAGAAAATAATCCATTATTTATTGGCTTTAATATATCGGCCAAATTTTCTTATCGTACCTATATGGTGGCTTCTATATATCGTGCATCCCTAATATTAAACCCGAATTACTTTGTGACCAGGGACTGTCAACATCCCTGAAAATGACAGAAAAAGTTATATAGGTTTGGAATTACATTAGGGCGGGTAAATGATGATAGAATTCATCTCATGAGGGCTTCCTTTGACACAAGGCCTTTCTGACCTGTTGCCTCTATGCCTGCCTGACAAAAAGCCATTGTAGCACATCATAGTGCTTTTTTTTGTAGCCGTTTGTCTTTCTCTTTGCCCTCACCGGCATGCGTACTTGATGTTTCTTCACTGACAATCAGCCGCTGTCCAGTAGGCCTGGATTATTTGCTAATGTTGTGTACAAAACCCTAATTACGCATTTAAGCTGACATGTCAACACACTAACAAAGCTAGCCGTAGTCATAAACAGACTCTGGTTTTGTGAATTTGCATATTTGTTTATCCTCACGCTTTTTGACACTTTTGTATCACGGTTTTCAACATGCGCCATAAACCGAGAGTATGCGAATGATTTTTACATTTTAAACGTTTTTTGACTATTTAAAAGTGCGGCGTCACTCTAATATAGGATTTATGAGGTTTACAAAGGAAAACACTAGTTACATCCCAAGTCGAGATGGTTTGTGTACGTTGCTTTTGGATTGGATTGAGTTGAGTGTGACGTTTTTGTCGACGCTGTCATGACACACTACATGTACCGCTCAACACTGGTCACTTTTGCTCTCCCACAAACGACTGAACGTTTACATATTTGTGTTCTACTGGGGAATGATCTTAGGAATTAGACTACAGGAATTGTTGCATTATGAACTGTGAATATGTTATAATGAAGAACCCATATCTGTATGATGTTACTGGAATATAAAATGCAAGACACGGTTATGAATTAAAAAAAACTGCTCTTTTTGTTGGTTACAACAGTAGATTGGTTTTTCTTTTTCATGTCTTTGTGCTTAACAAAAGGTTGTCCATGCTGTGATAATGCTTTCTTTAACCGTAAATTTCAAGAATCGTGTTGCACATTATAATGCATTTGTCTTGTCATGCATTTAGCTAAATTAAGTCTTGGTAAAGGTTCCCCATTGTCTGACTCTGCTGGGAAATGACCTGCTTATCTGTGGTGATGTTTACAGGAGGTCTGGAGCCGCTCTTTGATAACCAGTGCTTCAGAAGACCGGCTGAAGCTAATGAGAGCGTACATGCCAACTCTGCCACAGACGCAAGATCAGTTGTAGACCACTTTAGTAGCAGTCTTTTAAAAAAATGGCTTTGAAAGAAGCTTCCAGATATACAGTTTTCCTGTTGAACTGTTTGTTTTCTGTTTAGCACAATGGACGGATCCTTTATGAATTTATTTGTATGTGATGGGGGGAAAAATGCCAGTAAAAAGGCATCAGCCATTGTTAACCAAAATATTATTTTGTCTAAATGCATTTAACAACTTTTTTGTTGGTGAGGAACACGAGACAAAATCTGGTGTATTTACATGATTTAAAATAAAATCTCATGCTGGGCGTTTATTTGAAGAATTCAGTGCTGATTTCATTCTTGTCTCCAGCTACATTTTTATAGATAGACAATGTGGCTCAGTAGCTTTAAAGGGTTAGTTCACCCAAAAATGAAATTTCAGTCATTAATTATTCACCCCCATGTCGTTCCACACCCGTAAGACCTTCGTTCATCTTCAGAACACAAATTAAGATATTTTTGATGAAATCCAAGAAGTATATGACTGGTTGTTGAACCACTGCAGTCACATGACTGTTTTAACGATGTCTTTGGTACCTTTCTGGGCCTTGAAAGTGGTAATAACGTTGCTGTCTATGGGCGAGTCATAGGCCTATACCTTTCAGATTTCATCAAAAATATCTTAACTTGTGTTCTGAAGATGAACGAAGGTCTTATGGGTGTGGAACAACATGAGGGTGAGTAATTAATGACAGAAATTTCATTTTTGGGTGAACTAACCCTGTTTTTATGAGTTCTCAAAGCAATTCCGTTTGGTACCACTAGTTCTTCAGAAATTACACTATTCAATGTTAAAGCTAAAATGAACAATATTTAAATAATGAGTAAGTACATTATAAAACCATGTTGCAAATCATGTTTTTGTCTTATCCCAATTAACGCTAACCCTATGGTAAGCCTATAAATATATTTTAGAGTTGTCTGGACAGATTTCCCGGAAAAATAGATTGTACAAAAGCAATGCTGCATTCCATACAGATCGGATTTTGGATTTTCCCCACCTCCTTCTAAAAAATAACGTCTGGAACGCCACTCAAAGTCGGACATTTGGCGTGTAAACTCGGAGTACATCGATCAACCCCGACCTCAACGAGACGCGCCATTTCCAAGATGTCGGCGCGTCCTGATTCCAATTAATATAAACGAACGTAAAAACAAACATTAGACTTTAAGTTCATGTAATGTTACCTTCGTTTTTGTTTTTTGTCAGCTGTTTTCAGAGCTATTTTTTTGTTGATGTTATTTTTATTCTATTTTGCCATAATTGACACAAAAACACGATATGCTCTCATTGTGGTCAACACGTGAACGTGACGTATGAGTGACTGGAACTCACTGAGGTCTGAAGTGGGACATTTAAGTTGGGATATTCACACCTCGTCTGGAATTCACAACTGCACCTCGAAGAGTTTGCATTCAAACTGGAAAAGTATATTACAGTAGGCTACCCGTAATAAAACAATAGTTTGCATTACTTTTTCGGTCTATTTTGTTAAAAACAGTCATCAAGTTATAGTTCCCGCCGTTATTTGAGATGAATCGTTGTCTAACGTCCGCGTTGCCAAACTTTTCTAACGTTATTTTAAACCAACTGATTTAAAGTCAAAACAACAACCTACCTGATCATGAGACATACTGTTGGGGAGTTTTGATGTTGTTAGTAGTAGAAGTGTCATTATTAGCTTATGAGGCGATCACCTGTAGTCATCATGGGAACAGCGATGCGCCTCAAGTCTTCAGATTCATCCGCAGAGTCGAAGCACAACTCGCGTAATTAACAATGTACCTCCGCAAGTAACCTGTAGTTTAAAGCTTCAACCGCTAGAGGGTCAAAAGTTACATCGTTTTAAAGCAAATTATGCAAAATTCACTTTTATAAGGTGTTTGAACACTGTGTGTAAACAACCAGCCTATAATGGTAAAAATCCACCCACTCATTGTTTTTATAATTCCCATTAATCATAAACAGTCTCTCCAAACGCTTGGTTCCAGATTTCCCCCTACTCTTAGGTAAGAGTAGCCCTGCTCATGACTGCCGTCATTTCTGTTTACTCGCTGTAGCAGCTGGAGATACAATGTCAAAAAAAGAAAGAAAAAAACATTACAAATGTCCTGTTATTGGATGTACCAACGACCATAAAGAGTCTCCATTTTATTATTTTACGTTTTACACCGAACTGCTTCACAAACGCTGGATTTGCACAAAAGATTAACATGACGGCACATGCTAGTCGATGAGCTGAATCAACTCCACAGCAGCTACATAAATTTATCCACTAACCATTCAGAAACGTCCAGTTTCATTCTAAAAGTTGTAACTTCTTCCTGAGTCTCTCCATCAGTGTCGACTCCGGTTTGAACAATGTAAGGCTGAACACCGTTACTGACAATCCTCATTTTGGCTGCGTGAGATTCTCCAGCTTTGTTGTTGTTGAGCGACCGAAGCGCGAGCTGTTAAAGCTCCGCCCTCTTCTGGAAAGGGGGCGGGAGCAGCAGCTCATTTGCATTTAAAGGGACACACACAAAATCGGCGTGTTTTTGCTCACACCCAAATAGGGGCAAATTTGACGAGCTATAATAAATGATCTGTGGGGTATTGTGAGCTGAAACTTCACAGACACATTCTGGGGACACCAGAGACTTATATTACATCTTGTAAAAGGGGCATTATTATATTTAAAGCATCACTTCTAAAACACAACACTGAACAAAATAAATACTCTGATTTTAATCTCTTATGGCCCATTCAACATGAAACAGTATTACAATAACACTGTGGTAAAATGAAAACAGTAATTTTTCATATGAAACTATTAGTGTATGTTGTCTGGCAGTGTTTTGTAAGGGTTGAGAATGCCTTTAGGATCCAGCATGGCTTTAATGCTGCCCATGAGGGCGACTGCCTCTGAGGGTTTACTGTAGTAAATGTAGTTTCTCTTCTTCAGACCCAAGCCATGCTCTGCACTGATGCTGCCTTTCCATTGGGACGTCCACTCGTACACGTACGGCTCAATGGCAGCCAGTAGAGCGGGATCTTTAGAGGGGGATGTGATGTTTAGATGAAGATTTCCATCACCTGAAACAAAAAGAAGTCTCTTATGCTCAAAAAGTCAAAGTGTATTCCAGCTACAGACTCAGTCCAGCAATTATTGTAAGAGAAAAAGATAACCATACCAACATGTCCATAACCGACAACATTCTTGGCCATGTCTCCAAGGTGCCCCCTCATGTCTTCAACTAAATCGTAGATCTTCTCCACAGGGAGGGAGATGTCATATTTGTAGTTGTACCCTTCATGTGTCAGAGCTTCTGTGACTCTCTCCCTCAAAGACCACAATGCCTGTATATGACATAAGACCTTTAGCGCATCAAGTTCAAAAACACAGACAAATGTTGAATTCTGCCAATCGATCCACACAACACAAGTGAGCAGAGTGCCTTGATTTTTGTCGCCTCTGTCGCAACTGTCCCATCGGTCACCAGAGATGATGTCATGACTTCCTCAAGAAAGTTGTGTAGTTTTTCTTCATCATGGGCTGAGTTGGATCCAGCGGTCTCGATGACAATGTAAAAGGGACATTCTGCAAGACATATCATTCTACTTTAAAACATATTCCAGAGTCCAATAAAAACAAATAAAATATAGCTGCGAGCAGCAATTATCAGGGTTCAAGGCCTTTAAGCACATGGGTAAAAAGGTATTATAATTTAATTAGCCTGTAACCATCACGATCATAGATTAAAAAAACCATTTACAGACAATACAGGCAATTTACCATAGGAAATATATGATTTTAAAGCTTTTTAACAGTTATCGAGGTTGAGCCAAAAACCTAGGACTAGTTCGCCAAAGTTGGTTTTTGAAATAATCTCCAATATTTAATGAACGATTCGATGGACAGCGGCGGTCCTAGAGGCAAAGTTGCTCAGAATGAGGAGTTCTACCATGTGGTACAATGTCGTGGGTGTGTGCGAAAAAATTGTGTGATATACAATCCTTTATGCATGTGAAAAACGGGAAGGCACCCCCTGGAGGCCAATTTCTTTAGAATTTCTCACATGCCTCTAGGGCCGTAAATCAAACAGGCCCAGTGAGTTTCGTTCCGATCGGCCTCCGTTAACCTTGTCTGATAGCTGCTCAATCTTCATTGGCCACTGCCGGCCGCGTTTTTCGAGATTCGCGAATGTCCTCAAAGGCAGTCTTGGCACCTTGGACAAAGACACAGCATGCCAATTTTCAAGTCAATCAGACTTGGGGTTGCGTAGTTATAGGCATTTTTAAGTTTTTTTCCATGTTATAGCGCTACCAAGTGTACAGTCGCCGCATCCTTTTTCACACGACCACAGAATGAGTTCTTACATATCTGTGCCGAGTTTGGTGAAAATATCTCATTCCATTCACGAGTTATAGCCATTTTAGTAAAAGAAATTATCGAAATTTCAACTTTTTTTTTTATATAATTATTGACAGTCAGACTCCAGAGAATCTTGCTGCACTGATCGGACCAAAAACCTAGGACTAGTTCGCAAAAGTAGTTTTTTCAAAAAAAGTCCAAAATACCCGAAAATTTTGCCAGGGCGGTGATTTAATCCAAGGAATTGAATTTTGTTGGGTTCAGGAGTTATGAGCAATTCTATACTTTTGACCGTTGTAGCGCCCCCGTCAGGTCGATTGGGGTGAGCTTTGATGACGTTGTAGACGGTAAGAGTACTACCAGCCCTCCAATTTTCAAGTCTCTACGACTTACGGTTTGGTCTGCCCGATCACTTTTAGGGGAGAATGCTGATTCTTGGAAAATTTAACAATTACAATAGAGTTTCAGAGCTACGCTAAGTCAGCACGAAGTAAAAATCCACTCTGTTTGCTCTAAATGCATGTTATTGATGTTATTGTGAATGATTCATCCATCGATCTTCCGGTGAAATGACAGACGACTTCTTTCTGGTGATGTATGGCAGACTTCTCCAATCATTTCATCCGCTTAAACCCCGCCCCCTTTCTTACAATCAGCCGCAAGCTCACATTCAAATCCTCCTCCAGCCAATCAACAACCAATGGATAGAAGCAGGTCCCCGCCCTACATTTTTTCCTTGTTCAATAATCCACTTAACTCGGATACATGTCACAATAATACAGAATAAAAGATCTGTCACTACTTTGTGAAACAGACTGTTACGTCGTTACATCACGACTTTAAAAACAATGGTACCCAAAGCTTTAAACTGTAACAGTAATGACACTAGTGTTTACCTGTGATGGGGTTGGTGAGTTTCAGATGCTTCTCCAGAAGTTTCATACAGGAAGCATCTAAAAACTCAAAAGCAGACAGGATCTCTCCCAGCATCCCTCTACAACACTGAAATGTTTCCAGCAGTTGCTGAAAGCTGGAGCACCCTGTAGAACACACGAGGAACTGCAATGAGCTGAAGCAGCCACACGGTAAAGGCCAGTTTACACCAAGAATGATAGCTATAAAGATAACTGAAACAATAACTACTAGGGTTGTCAAAAGTACTGGTACTTCGGTACCAAGTCGGTAGTGAAATTTTAAAAATGTGACGAAACCAGCATTTCCCCCTTCTTAAATACCTCTGATTGGCCATTGAGTTCACGCGCTCAATAGATATGTCTCTGATTGGCCACTGAGTTCACGCACTCAACAGATATGTCTGTGATTGGCCATTGAGTTCATGCACTCAACAGATATGTCTCTGATTGGCCATTGAGTTCATGCACTCAACAGATATGTCTCTGATTGGCCACTGAGTTCATGCACTCAACAGATATGTCTCTGATTGGCCATTGAGTTCACACGCTCAACAGATATGTCTCTGATTGGCCACTGAGTTCATGCACTCAACAGATATGTCTCTGATTGGCCATTGAGTTCATGCGCTCAACAGATATGTCTCTGATTGGCCACTGAGTTCATGCACTCAACAGATATGTCTCTGACTGGCCATTGAGTTCACGCGCTCAACAGATATGTCTCTGATTGGCCACTGAGTTCATGTACTCAACAGATATGTCTCTGATTGGCCATTGAGTTCACACGCTCAACAGATATGTCTCTGATTGGCCACTGAGTTCATGCACTCAACAGATATGTCTCTGATTGGCCATTGAGTTCACGCTCTCATCAGATATGTCTGTGATTGGCTACAATGATCAACGCTTCAAAAACATGTTGTAAATAGACATCTTTAAAGCTTCACCGAGCGCTTACACAGATACACACGGGAGCGTTTGAAAGCAGGTGTTTATCAGCGGATCCCTAATATATCCGCTCAAAAAGCTAGGGGGAAATGCTGGTATTGTCACATTTTTAAAATGAAAGTCGGTACTTTTGACAACACTAATAACTACATTAGCGTCCACACCAATGTATGATAGTGTATTGTTTATCATAAGTGCACATTATGTCGTCTGTTGCTTTAAATGCTCAAGCTCTTTAAGGTCATGTGGATTCTGATTGGCTGTCAGTATGTTTATCAGTGTTGAGGGTAACGCAAAAATGTTTAAAATGAGCTTTACATTTGATGTGTCATTTTACCTAAAAATGCTACATTGACTGCTTTAGGCTTGCGGGGGCACAGGATGGAAACAGCAGTAATGACCCCTAATGTCCCTTCTGAGCCAATAAAAAGCTGCTTGAGGTCATAACCAGTGTTGTCCTTGCGAAGTGTGGCCAGGCAGTTCAAAACCCGCCCATCTGCCAAAACCTTCACATGAAAGATGGGTAAGAACACAACTTAAAGACATTTTGGGACTTTGGATATCTTATAAAAAGAGGTAGATTTCTAACTCTCTTTATTTTCTGTTAAGATGGAGGTGCTCACCACTTCCAGGCCCAGAACTGTCCCTCTAAGCGACCCATAGCGAAGCAGTCTGAGCCCACCTGCATTAGTGGACACATTCCCTCCAATATGGCAGCTTCCCTTCGCCCCGAGATCCAGTGGCATGATGAAGTCTCTTTCCTCTAGATAGTGAGACAGGTTCTCTAACACACAGCCTGCCTGACAAGTGAGGATACCTGAAAGCCAAATTAATATATTTAACCTTTGTCACAGATGCTACATGTAAAGTTATGATGGCATCTCGCAAGCACACCTGAGATGTTGTCAAACGTCATGACTTGGTTCATTAGAGAAGTGGAGAGGATGATCTCATCAAACACAGGGACACTTCCTCCCACCAGACCTGTGTTCCCTCCCTGCGGACACACTGCCAGATGCCGCTCATTACAGTACCTGTGAAAAAACATTGGATGATTTAAGAAAACAAGTCTTGTAAACAAATACACACTACAAAATTCAATGTGATCATGGAAATCTGACCTGAGAATCTGAGAGACCTCCTCTGTTGTTTTGGGTCTCAGAAGAACTTCACTATTACCTACCAGAAAAAAACAAACATTAATTTTTTTTATTATTTTATTTTTTTTTATTATTTTTTATTAATTTAATATTACAATCCTCAAACATTATGCTTGAATAGGGCTGGGCAGTATATCGAGTTTGTACGACGTATCGATATATTTTTTATAAACGATATAGAATAAGGCAATACCTACGGAAGCTTGTTTCTGCCACTAAATAAAAAAAATAATTTTGACTTTTTTTCACAACTGTGACTTTAAAACACGCAATTCTGGCTTTATATCTCGCAATTCTGACTTTATATCTTGCAATTCTGACTTTATATCTCGCAATTCTGACTTTATATCACGCAATTCTGACTTTATATCACGCAATTCTGACTTTATAACTCGCAATTCTGACTTTATAACTCGCAATTCTGACTTTATATCTCGAGTTATAAAGTCAGAATTGCAAGATATAAAGTCAGAAACGTCCAGTTTCATCCTAAAAGTTGTAACTTCTTCCTGAGTCTCTCCATCAGTGTCGACTCCGGTTTGAACAATGTAAGGCTGAACACCGTTACTGACAATCCTCATTTTGTCTGCGTGAGATTCTCCAGCTTTGTTGTTGTTGAGCAACCGAAGCGCGAGCTGTTAAAGCTCCGCCCTCTTCTGGAAAGGGGGCTGGGAGCAGCAGCTCATTTGCATTTAAAGGGACACACACAAAAACGGCGTGTTTTTGTTCACACCTAAATAGGCGCAAATTTGACAAGCTATAATAAATGATCTGTGGGTATTTTTGGGGTCTAGTTTTCTACGTGCATCACATGAACAAACATTAAAAAATCTTACTGGCCACAAACTTTTGAACTAAAATGCGACTCACTTACATTGATAGAATATGCCTAAAACTTTTAAACTACTCTTTAGGATATGCATATAGTTCACCTTCCACTGTCTTAAGCCAGTCTGTATTGCTGGACTTCAGCAGGTCTGGATCAGTGATGGTTCTTCCAGGCAGCAGTGTTCTGAAGAAGGCCAGGTCATTCTGTGTGACCCTGGAGAAGGGTAACCGTGGAGGAGCAGCACCAGGGTTTGATGGGCTCGCTCCCAATCCTCCGCTGTGAACACAGCGATGCTGAGTCAGCTGACTCGAGGTCACTATCAGAGCTCTGTCAGAGGTCACTCGGCCCACCGCAGCGAGAGCAGAGCTGTGCCGCGGCCAGAGTGACCAAATACACATGGACTTCAGAGGACATCCTGTGAGCCTCTGAAAGATCCCCATATCTGTAGTGGAGAGAGGGGAATTACACTTCAAACTGCAAATATTGCAAGTTTTGTACATAGTTTACCATTCTTACATGGACAGATATTATTATGAGAATGACATACATATTAACTTCAGTCTTATTGCACAGGGATGTTAAGGAATAAATGATTAACCAACATATCTATTACAGTGATCACAGTACACAATCGTATTCCAAAACACAAAATAGTGATTTAATCTGGAAATCCATTCACATGTTGCAGAAAACATAATACTGTATCATTATATAAACATTATATATTATATTGTTACATCATTACTATATTTGTATATATATTAGATTTTACAAACTTTAATAAATTTGTTTTAATTTCATTATTTATTTTACGTCAGAATGATTGCATACGTCTACAATTGGTACAAGCTCATAATGACAAAATATTATTGACCCAAACAACTACAAATTGCAGACATACATGTGCCATGGTTTACATCTGCATGAGTTACATTAAATTGTAGAATTTGAACATTTAGTTCATTAACATTCGCTATCTTGTTACAGAAAATATCGGGTAGGAAACCTACTGTCAGAGGAGAAGGGAGTTTCAGCCGATTTCACATTATATCACAAAGGTACTGAATCTTCTAACATTTTGCCTACAAGGACTGTGCAAATGTTATGATTAACTTCCTCGTGAGTTTTTGCAGCAGGATTATAAGGTGAAACAGCGCCGTCTATCGGCCAGGAGTACAATAGCCCTCACGTTTCATTCCTGTATTATTTGTACCTTTTTATTATTTACACCATATTATAAGACAACGATTTCATATAAGTTTTAACAGACAATATTTATCTTTATTTCCTGAAAGAAATACCAAACATCAAGACAGACATTGCTCATTTTATTGATAATTTATACATTATAATTCAGAAGTTGCCCATACAATGTGTTTGTACCGTACAAGCAGTAATATGATTATAAACTATAGTAAAGGTCATTATGAATACTTCACAAAACCAAAAGAAGCAATCGTGCGTTGATGGCGGATGATTTGGATCTCCATGTATCTTCGTCCACTTAATCATGTTTGTATGACGTTCCACCTTTATTCATGACATTGTCATTATGATTTAACATTAGCAGCAGTTCACATCCTAGCTGAATCTATATACATTCTCATTTTAGCCTCTAGTACTGTTATTAACTCTTAAAAGTTGATGTCTACTGATTTAGAACATGACTTGAGCTCTGAAATGGGTCTGTTTGGTGGTGTTATTGCCCATGCCAATCTTCAGCATCCACTTGGACTTCATCCTCCGTACGTACTGCATGTCCTTCTGCTGCTGGCTCACAAAGCTCTTACCTGCAAGAGAAGCCATGTTTTAAACAGTCAGTGCTGCAGAAATAAAGTTAACCACCAGTGAAACTAGCACACCATCTACAGTAACATGTGACTTACCAAAGTCTCCCCCCCAGCCAAGAGCTCTGTACTGTTTAAGGACTCGACCTACAGCCTTCTGGTTGTGTGCTGGAACCAGCGCCCTCTGAACACCAAACCGCTGCTTATAGTACCTCATTAGGGAGCGATGGCCGATCTTAGCCCCTTTAACACAGCAAAAACAGAAGGCATGCACCGATATGAAAATTTTGGCCAATACCGTTAACCGATAATTCTTTATATTTGAAAGCTGATAACCGATATAACAGGTTTACCATAGTGAATCAGAACATTTTGGAAGAAGGACTGGTGATGTATTGCCTCATTATTTAAATTTTGTTGATTTTGAACAAAAAACTTAGTGTACCTTAAAGTGTCATAATGCTTGTACACAAAATGTGTTGTGAATACAGCTGTCAATCAGTACCTGAGGGCAAAGTGAGCTCCAGAGTGTCGTCATCAAACTCGACAGTCTTTTCATCAGGAAGTTCACCGTCCTTCATCTCCACATCATCTCCGTCTTTAGCATCAGGATAACTGCTCCTGTATATTTAGAAGGACAATATTTATTGCTCACATTAAAAATACAATATTCTTTTTTAATATTCTTTTTTTATTACTCCTAATGGGTCTGATGATGTTTGTACTTAAACCCAGAAACTCAGTAATGACTTCGGGAACCAAGTCGGTACTGAAATTTAAAAAATGTGACGATACCAGCATTTCCCCCTAGCATTTTGAGTGCTGTTGAGCGGATTCGTAAAAACCTCTGATTGGCCATTGAGTTCACGAGCTCATCAGATATGTCTCTGATGACCACTGACATCTTTGACGCTCATCACCGAGCGCTTACACAGATACACACGCAATCACAGACTTATCTGTTGAGCGCGTGAACTCAATGGCCAATCAGAGACATATCTGTTGAGCGCGTGAACTCAATGGCCAATCAGAGACATATCTGTTGAGCGCGTGAACTCAATGGCCAATCAGAGACATATCTGTTGAGCCAATCAGAAGTGTTTAAGAATCCGCTCAACAGCGCTCAAAATGCTAGGGGGAAATGCTGGTATCGTCACATTTTTAAAATTTCGGTACCGACTTGGTAAGAAGTACCGGTACTTTTGACAACACTAATATCTAATAAAAATGATGTTTATACATATATAAAAGCCACAGAAAATTTGAATTAATTTCATACTTGTTGATACACCAAAATGTTTTCTCAGTAACACTTTGATTTAATTTTTTAAAGTCGCAATGTAATGGAGGTAGCAACAGATATTTTATTTTGTAAAGGATTATCAAAAAAGAAAAAAAACAAAAAATGTAGGGCGGGAAATCTGGGACTTCTATCCATTGGTTGTTGATTAAAAACTATAAAAACTAAAATAACACTGGAACCCAAAGTAAATTTATACAACTTGAAATGTTAAAAACATCAGCCGATACCGATATGGTGGCCGATATATTGTGCATCCCTAGTCTTCAGAGGATATTAACAAACGTCCGTGTACCTGAAGTCGTAGAAGTCTGCGAACTCGAGCGCTGCGTCTCCGTCTGTGAGGAGTTTGCAGTGACTCTTGTCGGTCATGTGTGCCTGAACTGCTTCTGTAGAGTAGAAGGACTTGCCTTTCTCGTTACACCATAAGCACACCTTGCCGACACCAACCTTCTCTCCTGCAGAAGAACGCACAGATTAATGGAAGAAACATTTCCAAAGACCAACTCCAACTTCATAACTCCAGTTCTCTCTATGGCTTACCCAGGTATGAAAGAAGTCCTCTCAGGTCCACCAGATACTCGATATCTGGGAGGAAGAAGCTGTGTGTTTTGGTCATGTGTGCCATGTTTCGGGAGAGTGAGCGTGAATGATGTCCGCAGAAGAGACAGTCTGTCACTGGGATTGTACCGGGGGCCAGAGCTGCCGCAGATGTGGAGTCCTCCTCCTCCATCTCCTCCTCTTCATCATCATCATCATCATCATCATCACCATCCATATCCTCATCAACATCCTCCCATCCTTCAAAGAAAAACAAAGTCATATTATTATATTATTATGTAGTCTATATGACAGACTTGCGCTGTACTTAACTATATTTTCCTTTTTGAAGTGATTTCAATCATATTTTAAGCAATTCAAAACCATAATGGCAGACAGTGCACATCAGAAGTGTCTCAGCTGAAGGAAATAATACATTATTTAATATATCGGCCAATTGTTCTTATCAGGTCGATAACGATAACATTAAAAATGAACATATATCGATATGGTGGTCGATATATCGCACATCCCTAATTCTTACCTTCCTCCTCCTCCTCTTCTTCACCCTCCTCATCTGTGATCTTCTTGGCCTGCTGCTCGAACCACTGCAGCCGAGGCGGTTTGTCCGGCCGCTGTCGAACCCGTTTCTCTGTGGGCGTGGCTTCAGAAGGGGTGTGTCTCTGCTGCTCCCTAAGTGCTTTCTGAAGTGCCTCATTCTGTGCATCTTTGTCTAGCTCCGCCCCTTTCTCCAGATTCTTCTCGTTCATTCGCTGGACAGTCTCCTGGGCGACGGCCAGGGCTTTCCTCTCAGCCTGCTGGTGCTTGTTGGACTGAATATGATTGGTGTAGGCGTTGTCAGTGGAGAACTTCTTGTTGCAGGTGGCACAGTAGGCCGAACCGTGTCCGGCGGCCTGGCTCTCCTCCTCGGCCGCTGCCCGCTGCGCCAGCACTCGCTCCTGGAAGTTTTCTGCGGTGACCGGAGGCATGTCTGCAACCTTCCTCTTCAGATTGTAGCGGTGCCAGTCTGTTTTATAATGCGCCCGCTGGACCTCGCCGTCAGAGAACTGCACACGGCAGCTGATGCACGTGTACGACATGACTGCAGAAAAACACAATTCTTATCAATCAAATTCATTCTTTTATCCTCTGGTATTCTTAAATTTGATCCTGGAGTTCAAAACTGACTAAAGACAATAAGCATAACCTTTTTTTGGTGAAATGAATATACTGTATTTTAGTTAAATGATATTTGTGTTTAATATTTTTGTGTTTGTGTGTGTGCATGAGTGTCTATTTGTACATGGAAATGTCAAAAATATCTTTTTTTTTTTTTTTTTTTAATTATGCATTTAATAAACTGTGTGGAATAAATACACATGCAAAAAAGGTGTATTTGTGGTGTAGCTGTTGTTTACCCATCATCTACAGCAAAAATACGATGATATTGGAATTTGAGGGTGCACCAGTGCAGGATAAAATTAATATTTTAAACAATTATTATAATTCAGCACAGTAACTTGGTGTTTTTCATATAGGCCTACATACCAAACCACTGCTACACCAAATATAAATAGATAAATAAACAAAAACATTTGAGGAATTGTACTTTCTGACTCAAGATCTTGACATATAGCTCTCGTATGTTACCAGTGTGACAACTAACCCCGGTCTGTTCTTCATTAAACGAGACTCATTAAATAAACAAACGTATACAACATCGAACACTCAAACGACACGTGACGTTTTAACATATAAAGTAATATAAAATTAATTACAATACAGTCCAGTAGAGTCATATAAGATCATAAGTCATTTTGTGCTCTAGTCTAGATCAACATAAGAGTGTACCAAAACATTAAATCTCGTAAAATTCGAGTATACGCATAACAATAATACTATGTGGTAAATTTATATAGAATAAATTCATTATAACTCAAAGATCATAAAGAAAGTGTGATCTTACTTGGTTTATTTGATCCTTCCTAGTAGAAGTTCACAGCTCCACAGCACTGACAACACGAGGATGGTGAAACAAAACAACCTTTGAACCCGAACACAAGTGATCTCACAGACACAGCGCCACCCTGCGGTATGGAGGACAAACCCCCTCGCCTGTTTTTTGTGATAATAAAGACTGTGTTCGAAATCGCCCCCTATACCCTCATTAACTATTCCCTACATTACTCCACTAATAGGCTATAGCCCATTTGAAGGAGTGAATGAAAACGAGTGAGTGATTTCAGACACTGAGAGAAGTTTTTGCATAGTTTGTGCTTGCTGTTTAATATTCATTAAAAACTGGCAGCTCCAGTAGTAATGAAAAGGTTTATCTTGAACTCTGTCATGAAAACTAGCATGTATAAACCTTGTTAAACTGTTTAATAATCAATTAAACAGGAATTTATACCTGTATGATTTTACGCTGTAGTCACAGCTGCAGGCGCCATCTTCTGACGAGACGTGGGAATTCATTTGGCGCGATCCTCATAGTGCATTATGGGTATTCTCTATCGTTGAGTGTATGCTGCTTCCGAAATCGCATACTTCCCTATTATATAGTAGGCGAAAAACAGTATGTGACAAAGTGGTGTGTCCGAATTCACAGTACTCATAAAAAAGTAGGCAAAAATACCCTGAAGACCTACTTCCGGCGAGATATGATGGACACTTTACTATCCCATGAGGCCACGGGAGAGGATTTATGAATGGCAGTGAAGCGACACAACTGACGCCGTAGGTCACATGACAGATGTAGTACGTCAGGATTACATTCATACTATATAGAAGGTACTTTTTTTTAGCAGTTATGAAGAAGTAGTTACTTAGTTATTCAAAATAAGTAGTATGCAATTTGGGATGCAGCTTACATCAGTTGTACACTCGTTATTGCGGTGCATTATGGGATTGAATGAGTGCAATCGATAATGTGGTTTCGGACACCACTACAAATGGCTGTTCCCTCAATTCGTGCCCTATTTAAGGGTATAGGGGGCGACTTCAGAGCGAGCGTGTTCATCGTTTGAGCACTTAAAGGGATAGTTCACCCAAAAATGAAAATTCTGTCATCATTTACTTTACTAAGTTGTTCCAAACCTGTATAAATTTCTTTGTTCTGCTGAACACAAAGGAAGATATTTGGAAGAATGTTTGTAACCAAGCAGATCTCACCCCCCATTTACAATCATAGCATTTTTTTTCCTACTATGGTAGTCAATGGGGGGTGAGATCTGCTTGGTTACAAACATTCTTCCAAATATCTTCCTTTGTGTTCAGCAGAACAAAGAAATTTATACAGGTTTGGAACAACTTGAGGGGGAGTAAATGATGACAGAATTTTCATTTTTTGGGTGAACTGTCCGTTTAAGAATCTCGGCAGAGGCAGTAGGTCATCCGGCAACTTTTTCTGTGAAAATTCCACCAAGGATGTGCAATAAAAAGATCAAAAACATGGTCCATAATATCAATGCTACTTGTATTTAATTGATGCAAGTGAACCGTAATAAGCTTTAGAATAGGCCTAGAAGTATAATTTAAAAAGAAAATCCAAACACACTGATAAAATAATGTTCTTTTTAAGTAAATGCGCAAAGTGTCACGGCCTCTTTCATGTTTCCTGAAGGCTGAAGCTTTTAGTAAAAAAGGTAATTTAGGAGATAATGATTATTATTAATTTAAAATTGTTGTGAACAACTATTGTGACCTTGTGTAGCCCACTTTAAACATGATTCAGAGCTCATGGACATCTGATGAATGAATTCAAAGCCCTTTTTAATAAAGAATTGTAAGCCACTGCATTGTTTCCCATATTGTCTGACACTGGTAAATCCGCATGGAGGCGACGTTTCAATCAGCACGAGAATCATGTATAAGCTGGCAGTTGAAATGTTTCTATACCTCAGGGACATCACAACCTCGGAGACTTCATAGCATTAATGCTGTTTGTATGACTTCTTGCTGTCACTGCTCAACTGAAATTAATTGCGGCCCAAGGGTCGCTGTTCCATTGTATTAATTAATATTCACACACTGCCCAAAGAGAAAAGCAGTTGCGATTTATTTATAATGGCTCAGAGAGGAGAGATTGATGTTGGTGCCGTAGAGAGAGAGGATGAAACTACAAACCTGTGACAGAAGAGACCTCACCTCATATAACGATTCTGTGTTATAACTTCTGCATACATTAACTGATTTTGATGAAACTTCAGCTGTGTGTTCGTTGTAGGAGTCCGATCACATGGATGTGACTATTGTGAGTCAGTCATGGAAGTGTGTCACTTTCAAAATGCTTTGAAATCGTCCTCTTATTTTTTTTTTTTACCCGATTTGCTTCAGTCTTCGTCAGAATAATATCAAGACACCGCAGATGCACACCTGTGAAAGGATTCTTGATATCTTGAATACTGTTGTCATGGCAACACTTCAAAATTTTTATAATATTCTTGGGTGCTTTTGAGGCTCTTCAAATGCTTGCTTCAAATTGCATGAAACTCAACACATGCGTCAAAGTTGTCGGCCAGTAGGCATGGGTAAAACCTTAGAAAGGGGCAGGGAGGAGGGACTCTATAGCGCCACCTTTTGACAAAAGTTGGGAGGTTAGTCTTACAGTCACCAAACTCTGTAAATTTATTGTTTTTATGTACTCCTCATAGGGGCTTCATGCAATCGCCACCAAACTCAGTCAACATGAAATAAAGACACTGAATTAAACAAAGACAGTAAATTGTGAACAATTATGGAATATCTCAAACAGTGTTGCCATGGCGAGGAACTAAAAAGTAATGACAAAAAAAGGGAAACAGGAAGTCTCTCATATTGTGTAAAATCATTGATTAAAATTTAATTAAGATTGTATGTTCCTCGCCATGCACGTTTCCTTAAGCCACTGGGGTGGTGGTGGTGCCGAGGATTGGACCCGTCATCGCTGCTTGCAGCTATATTTTGAATTGAATTTTATTGGAATTTAACAATTTTTTGTAACAATGCAAAAGTCTTTAGTGATAGACATTTATAGCTAGCTAGCTAGATAGATAGATAGAAATTGTATTGACCCCAAACTTTTGAATGGTAATATAAAATGCTAGAAAAATACAAAAATGTCTCTAAGTATTTAATGTACACTACCAATGTTTAATGTTTTACAGCTTTTATTTAGCAAGAGCGCATTAAATTGATCAAAATTAGCAGTAAAGATATTTATATTGTTATAAAAAGTCCTGAAAAACAAAAATCACAATTTCCACAAAACCTGAAGCAGCACAACCGTTTTCAACATTGATTATTATAATCATAAATGTTTCTTGAGCAGCAATCATATTAGAATGATTTCTGAAGGATCATGTGACACTGAAGACTGGAGTAATGATGCTGAAAATTCAGCTTTGACATAAATTTTAAAATATATCCAATATTTACTTTTTTCACAATAAAACTATTTTACTGTATTTTTGACCAACTAAATTCAGCTTTTGTGAGACTTCTGAACGGGAGTGTGTACTGAAGCAGGTGCAGTGAACAGAACATAAAAACAACACACATTTCAAAATAAATAGTTTTAATAAATTAAGAGCTGGGAGAGCAGGAAGTCTTGGTAAAAGGGGTTATGTTATTTTATTAGTCTTAAATTTGTATCTACAACGAAGGGACAAGCAAAAAAAATAAGCAACAACTCCATGAAAAAAAAAAAAAAAAAAGAAAGAAATCAAAGAGAGAGAAAAAAAATACATTATTGAAGCACTTTTTCCATCCTTTTTTTTTTAATAAGCAACTTTTAAATCTAAAAGTAACTTTACAATATAAAGAAACATACAAAGAACATCTTAATTTACTACACGAGACAGAAAGAGTCCAAACTACCCTAAACATGAAATACAAAGCAAACCCAGGAGACAGACTGCTTCATACTCAATACTGCTCTCGGCCCTCGTCTCCTCGCTAATGTTACAGTATCGTACAGCGTCACAAGAGAATCACAGAGACGTGAGTGGTTTACATACAGAGGACTGGCCGAGGAGAAGAGAGACTGCAACCTAGAAAACACTAGAGAACGGGAAGGACACTTCCCTCCATTTTAGTACTTTTTTTTTTTTAAATCCTCACTCTTTTTTTGTTCGTTTTTTAAAATTTAAATAGATAAAAATCCTTCATAGTAAAGTTTGCAATGCGTGGTCCCTTTTGCACATAAAGAGACGACTTCCCGTGTTCATGTATGTCCATATAGGCGATGTGTTAAAAGGTGGGCTGCTGTCTGGAAAGTGCAAAGTGAGGACACGTCCGAGAGAGAGCGCTCCGCGAGCGTCTACGAGGAGCGAACGGTACTGTTCTCCTAAAACATGAGCGCTCGTTTACTAAGTAGAGGCTGACAAAATCTTTACATTTGCATGATTTAGTACATCTGTACAGAGTCAAGGACAGAGAATGGCGACTCTTTACATTTCTTTTTTTTCTACCCCCAAGATCTCGTAGTATTCATTGGTAGTGACTGAAATATCAAAAACATGTTGATGATATCAAAATGCACTTTACAGTATTTACAAACAAAGAAAGTAATAAAATAAGATAAACGCTGTATAAATGTGTGTTTCTTGTTGTCGTTGCGCTGTGGATAACTTACAGGTGATTAATGTGTGTGTGTACGTCATCAGCAGGAGGATTTACCGCTTCCTTCTGACCCCTAATAATCATTTCACTGAGATTTCCAAAAACACATTTTGTTTAAAGGACACAAGACAAAACGAGACAAACAAATGGGCTGTCGGGCACATTTAGCTCAAATATACCTCATTCAGTAGTCCCTGGACGTCATATTACTGACCCTTCATTTTAGCTCAGGAAAGGTCTGGATGTGGCTGACATCTCATGTTTTTGCAGATTATATTAGGTGTAATCATAGACTGTAAAAATAGAAAAGATGGACGATGTGTGTCCAATTCCTTCCACTGTAGAAAAATGAAGCCAAAATAGCCCAGAAATGGCCACTGACATCATGCGCCAATTACGTAATTTGGAGGCGGAGTCTGAGCAGCACAGCTGTCAATCATGACGTCACACCCCATTTTTGCAGCATCAAATAACGAAAACAAAACTTACGCTTGAACATACATCAGCGTGATTAGAACTTCTTAAAATGACAGAAACCATCTTAGGGATGCACGATATATCGGCCACCATATCGGTATCGGCCGATATATGTTCATTTTTAATGTTATCATTATCGGCCCGATAAGAAAATTTGGCCGATATATTAAAGCCGATAAATAATGGATTATTTCCTTCAGCTGAGACACTTCAGATGCACACTGTCCGCCATTATGGTTTTGAATAATCAGAATAATTGAATAATTTTTGTAATCAGGCTCTCAAAAATTATATAAAAAAAATTTGATTTAGATTTATTGGCCAATATAATCGATTATCGGCTTTCAAATATAAAGAATTATCGGTATCGGCCAAAATTTGAGACTTTTGTTTTTGTAATCAGGCTCTAAAAAATTATATAAAAATTTGGAATTAGATTTATCGGCCAATATATCGGTTATCGGCTTTCAAAAATAAAGAATTATCGGTATCGGCCAAATTTTCATATCGGTGCATCCCTAAAAAGAATTACTTGAAGTGTAATTGGACATTTTAGTTTGGCTCACGTCCCTTTCGATTACATAGAGAGGGCGGGGTTTATGACCAATACTGCAGTCAGCCACCAGGGGGCGATTGAAATGCTTTGGCTTCACTTTTCAGGACACGTGTGAAATAAAGGAACACATAATTAACAAAATGTGTTTGAGGAGGAGGATTTTGTTCCACAGCTGAAAAAGTATCCAGTATGATGAGCACCGAGCCAACAGGAACCTCATTTGTAGTGAAATGTCACGTGACCTGTTCAGATTCATGCAAAAAAGAAAGCACGTGGGTCTCCGGCGAGGGACAGAACGATACAAATCTTCAGGAGGTATCTTAGACTGGCATATTTACATGTGTACAATATGTCCTGACAGGTCGCATGCGAGACATGTGCGCCATAAAATCAACAAAAACAACAAATAAATACGTTATGAATCACGGTGTTGTGTGTTTGAGTCACTGGTTACTAGTATAACTGCATGTTTTCGGCTCTGGTATGACATCACTTCCTCTCTACAGACGTGTTGTGACACACTGGCTGGTCTGAGAGGTTAAAGTCGCTGCTGGTTCGGTCGTTCACTCAACAGGGACAATGAAACCTGTACACTAGAGATGTAGAAGAAAAGGTATGGCTACCTTTTTAATCTGCGGGAGGTAAGATTTCACAGCAAACACAAAACGTGGTGTGGACTTACTGAAAAAGTCACGACACGTTGTTGTGCATTATGGATGTGTGCTTTTTCTGTCAAATTCATGGTTTACATACAATGTGCCCCTTTAAAAAACAAAAAAACTAATCAATAACCATCATTACAATATTAATAAAAATAAAATCAACAATTGATAATAATACAATACATACACAGAATAATGAAAACGTTCATCGGCGAACCCGTCGTGACGAGTTCCCTCTTGCATTTACACAATAAAATGGAGGAAAAAGGTGCAGATATTTTCCACTGTAAAAACGACCGCATCCATTCAAGATTTTAAAAAGAAAGAATCAAAAAAAGTGGAGTGAGTTCGTAAAGATCATAACGTGAGCAGCCCGTGAAGCTCCTCACACACACACACACACACACCTGCCTTCAGCCTCGCTAGTGTCCTGATCCAGAGAGGAAGTCCGGGAGGCAGGGAGATTCAGTCAACAAGCTCTTCCTGTGGCTCTGGGGCTGCTTCCTGTTTCCGCTGGCCATTTTGCACAAGCTGGGATGGGCCACTTTCATGTGAGTCCTCTGCTCGTGGGGCATCCCAGAAGGCTGTGCCGAAAAAGCCAGGGTGCCGGGGGTCGGTCGACGTGACGAGGGGACGGGGTCGAGAAGGAACGGAGGGGGTTTGAAAACGAAAACAAAAGAAGAAAACCCCAAATAAAACGATAAAACACGAAGAAATCACACACTCATCGTCATGTTGGGTGAATACTGGAGAGAGAGAAAGGGGAAGGGGGGATATATAGCGGAGGTGAGATCATGAGAACTCCACACAGAGCAAAATACAAGATGGTTATGACATCACCGGCCCAAAATACAGCAAGAAAATGCATGATTTTGTCGACAAAGCAGGAACCAGAGACAGAAGAAGTTGTCCAGGAAACTGCTGGTCTTTTATAACGAAAGCCATTTCCAGCACTCACTCTGAATCAGTAACACTTGAAATCATTTTGTATCTTTGTGTCTTTTTTTAAAATTTGCCATTGATTTGATATTCTGTTCTGAGTCACATGGTCAGTGGGCATGGCCTTCTGAGTGCCTGCTGGGCGGAGCTACACTAACGTTCAAAAGTTTGGGGTCGGTAAGATTTTTTAATGTTTTTGAAAGAAATCTCTTACTTCTGCTCACCAACACTGCATTACACTGATCAAAAATACATATTTTTACAATGTAAAACAGCTGTTTTCTATGTGAATATATGTTAAACTGTAATTTATTCCTGTGAATTTTCAGCATCAGTCTTCAGTGTCACATGATCCTTCAGAAATCATTCTAATATGCTGATTTGATGCTCAAGAAACATTTATGATTAATACCAACGTTGATAACAATTTGTAACAATGTAACTGTCACTTTTGATAACTTTAATGTGTTTTTGCTCAATAAAAGTATTAATTTCTTTCAAAACACCTTACCGACCCCAGATGTCTGAACAGTAGTGTACATGACTGGCAGGTGAGGGGAGCGGCAGGTCTTTGGGTTTGGGTCAGAATCTACTCACACTTTCACTTTGGAATGGGTTGAGGAAGTTGCCTCCCATTTCTCCATCATCCCGCGGTGTGCCCGGCGGGTTGTTCATGCCCGCCATGTTGTTGGGGGAATTCTGCAGCAAAACAGGTGTTTGACAAAAACAGTTGACAATGAGATGTGAAAACATTAGGGGGAAATACTGACTGGCAAACTAAAACATTCCTTACCTTTGGCAACCCATCCATGTCACCAGAGCCTGAAATAAACAAACATAGTATATGCTTATATACTACACTTTCTTGCTCACCAGACACTGTGTTACTAGCCACAATTTTGACATTGATACCATGGGGAAAAACTGCCGTATAGATATTTTTAATATTATCTCATAATTTGTCAGCAGGTTTATTAGGCTGCTGTCACTTTAAGATCCATTATACTGTTACACATGCGTTTTCTTTCTCAACTGTTTACGTTCACTTCAAACATAACTGACTGTGTTTACGTGAATACTCGCCAAGACCGGCATTTTGACATTATTTTGTGTGTATTTGACTGTTTAAGAGCAATAAGCAGCGAAAAAGAACTCAATTTAGTACTGAGAGGAGGCTTTATGTGGCGAGAACAAAATCTGCAGGAATGAGTAAAATTATGCGCAATACGCGCAATCCTACGCCGAAATTCAAGCCCTGTAACACCAACAATATTCATACAGAGCAAGTTTTGATGCATTAAATCTTAATGCTTACCTAACGACCCGTTCATATGATGCGGCTCCATGCCACCCATGCCGCCCATTGGGCCATCTGGACCGGGACCCATGGGGAACTGAGAAACACAGAGAAACAATCACATTCAACCAACCATCCACATCCAGTGCCCCGAGTACAACAACACTGCCTTATTGAATACGAGACATCAACATTCATTTGAAAAGGATGAACAGGTCCCCTTTGATTTCTCTGAAAGCATTTTTATGAAAACAATGATCATAATGTGACATTTAGGATTAATACAAGTCAGGAGCTCATGATTACAAATAAATCCAACCAGCTCTTAAATCACACTGAAGGGATTTATGATGACCAACTGGCATTATGAAGCTTATTACATGACTACTTGAGCAAATAAATAAATAAGTGTACATTAAATATCAATTTGAGCTCAAATTATAGTATTATGTAAGAAGAAAGAGACCGTGGAGTGTTATGAGCACTAGCATAGCTGCAGTACTACAGCTTAGCAGCCATGATGACACACAAATATTTGACTGATGATGAATGCTGTAACTGACCAATCAGAATGTGTATTATAATTAGTATTATTAAAACTATTGTTGTTGTTGTTACATTTAATTTATTGCCACACTTTAATATGTGAATTATATTTACTATACTATACACATTCAGCTTTTATTTGTGCTTAATGGATAAAACAACAGAGCTGCACACTGGGGTTTATGGCTGCTATAAATTTGACCTGCCACAAGATGGCACTGTTTTCAACACTCATGATGCTTCTAATCTTTTCCCAAAACAATCAGAGAACATCTTCCAAGATTTAAGAGGCTTTATTTTCTTCATCCCTAGTTTTAGGCCTTTTTTGCAAATGTTCTGAGCCTGTTTTTAAACATTCACTATCTGTAATGTCATTTTTCGTGTGTGAAAATAGCGCCAATTGACCATATGCACGGTTACTTCCTGGTTTTCGTTAAGCTAGCTTGGGAATTTCCGGTGAACTGTTAGCTGTCATTGTGTACTCTCTGTACATCGACACAAAACCATCAATGGTTGACTTTTTAATGTTGTATTTATATTTTAATGCAGTTATCACACTTGCCTAATTTGCCAATAAACCAGTTTTATTGATTGCAATAAAGACGAAGCTAATGGGAACGTTTGAAAAAGAAACGTAGTGTCTGTAATTAGACATTTTTTCAGCACTTCAAATGTTATTTTTAATGTGATGACCACAAACATTATTTGTTCATCCTTCTGAGATTGTAAAACCGAACGTTTCAAGATGTAGGAAATTCAACATTTGATAGAAAACACTTTTATTTAGAAATAAAAAAGACATTACCATTATAACCAGCAGATGGCGGCAGAGGACCATTTATTATTTACGTATATATTAGCCATTTCCTGTAATAGTTTTTCACTCAGTTTCGCTTTTGAATAAATATTAAACATTAAATAATCACTAGGTTTAAAAATACATTTTGTCAAGGTGAAGTATGAAATACTCAGAAAATCTCATGAAAAACAATAACTTTTCTTGTGAATGAATTACACAGAAAGCGAGCGCTGCGCTCTCTCTTTATAATCACTGAAGCTGTCAGTCAGTGCAGCACAAGATCAATGATTTTAGCTATTTTAAATAGCGAACATTACCGTTTTACTGTATTTTTTATCAATTAAATTCAGCCTCTGTGAACATAAGAGACTTCTTTCAAAAAACAATCTTAAAATTGCTCTGGAATAAACACACATCTAAACTGGAGTAATACATACATTGGGTCTGTTTCCTCCTGGTCCGATAGGGTTCATCATTGTGTAGATATTTTCACTGGAGTTTGTGGAGTCTAGAAGAGAAGAGAGCAGAAAACCATTTCAGTTTGTTTCTAAGAGCAGCACAACTTCTCCAAAACAAGAGACCAGAGTCGTATTCAGATTCACACTAGATCAATACAGAACATGGCTGGACTGGATTAATCACCATAATAAACATGTTGCTTTAATGATTTATGGCTTGTGTGCGAGAGAGAAAGAGGGAGGGAGACACCGCTCACACCCTGATCTGTGGTTCAGCATCACAAACAGAATCACATGGGGATGAGCTGATGTTGTCACATGTTTTTGTTTTCCTGCCAGAGGAAGTGCAGGTAACCTTGCAGTGATATTGGCTGCTGGGTAATGAGGGAGGGAGAGGGTGTTAAACAGGGTGTTTGTGAAGTGCTGAGCATCGTTCTTCCTGGAGAGAGACGGAGCATTTGCGGCTGTGCCGATTATAGACACGAGGTGAGAGCAAGTGTGTGAATGACATGCATAAGGAACAGATCTACTGTACCTCCTGGGCTTGGCATTATGGGAGTTCCTGGTGGACCGCCTCCTCCTGGAGGACCCTGAGGGAAGAAACACACACACAAACATGAGCGTGGCTTCTTCAGTTAGTAACAGTACCAGAACTACCAGAGGAGCAGTTTTTAAACAAAGACACACTAGGCACGAGGGAGCCATTACGCCGCTTTGACTAATGTGCAGTTATTTTACTTTTAAGAGAGGCAATGCTAGGAGCAAAACTAAGCAGGATAGTAATTGCTCAAGTAAAATCAATACATTTAGAAACTTTAATATGTGCTTAGTTATGCTTTTAGCTTCCAAATGGAAGAGCTACATTTTGCAATTTTCCTTTGAACTGAAGACAGAGAGAGGAAAGAAGTGAATCTCTGGAACTCGCTCTTTGAATGTCAATATGGAAGTACATTAGCAAACAATTTTAGTTCTATAAGGCTATTTTTCTCTTGAATCATTGAGAGCATCTTGACATTGTAACTAGAGGTCGACCGATAGTGGATTTTACAGAAAATGATAACTAGGTTGGCCCACGCTGCCCGATAGCCGAATAATCAACCGATAGTTTTTAAAATGGACATTGAATGAAAACAAACATACATAAAATGGTGCATTAAATACTGTACTGGACCATGAAAATGTACTGTACTTTTTAAATATAAATATTAATATATTAATTATATCTTGATCATTTATTTTAGTTCATAGCGCATTAACTGTTAAGAGATACAACTTTAAAATTTAAAACTGTATTAGTAAATGTTGCAATTAACAATGAACAATACTTTTATTAACCTTAGTTAACGTTACAGATGGACTCTTACTGTAAAGAGTTAATGTTATATATGGACTCTTACTGTGAAGAGTTAATGTTACAGATGGACTCTTACTGTAAAGAGTTAATGTGACAGATGGACTCTTACTGTAAAGAGTTAATGTTACAGATGGACTCTTACTGTAAAGAGTTAATGTTACAGATGGACTCTTACTGTAAAGAGTTAATGTGACAGATGGACTCTTACTGTAAAGAGTTAATGTTACAGATGGACTCTTACTGTGAAGAGTTAATGTTACAGATGGACTCTTACTGTAAAGAGTTAATGTTACAGATGGACTCTTACTGTGAAGAGTTAATGTTACAGATGGACTCTTACTGTAAAGAGTTAATGTTACAGATGGACTCTTACTGTAAAGAGTTAATGTTACAGATGGACTCTTACTGTAAAGAGTTAATGTTACAGATGGACTCTTACTGTAAAGAGTTAATGTGACAGATGGACTCTTACTGTAAAGAGTTAATGTTATATATGGACTCTTACTGTAAAGAGTTAATGTTACAGATGGACTCTTACTGTAAAGAGTTAATGTTACAGATGGACTCTTACTGTAAAGAGTTAATGTTATATATGGACTCTTACTGTGAAGAGTTAATGTTACAGATGGACTCTTACTGTAAAGAGTTAATGTTACAGATGGACTCTTACTGTAAAGAGTTAATGTTATATATGGACTCTTACTGTAAAGAGTTAATGTTATATATGGACTCTTACTGTGAAGAGTTAATGTTACAGATGGACTCTTACTGTAAAGAGTTAATGTTACATATGGGCTCTTACTGTAAAGAGTTAATGTTACAGATGGACTCTTACTGTAAAGAGTTAATGTTACAGATGGACTCTTACTGTAAAGAGTTAATGTTATATATGGACTCTTACTGTAAAGAGTTAATGTTACAGATGGACTCTTACTGTAAAGAGTTAATGTTACAGATGGACTCTTACTGTAAAGAGTTAATGTTACAGATGGACTCTTACTGTAAAGAGTTAATGTTACAGATGGACTCTTACTGTAAAGAGTTAATGTTACATATGGGCTCTTACTGTAAAGAGTTAATGTTACAGATGGACTCTTACTGTAAAGAGTTAATGTTACATATGGGCTCTTACTGTAAAGATTTAATGTGACAGATGGACTCTTACTGTAAAGAGTTAATGTTACATATGGGCTCTTACTGTAAAGAGTTAATGTTACATATGGGCTCTTACTGTAAAGAGTTAATGTTACAGATGACTCTTACTGTAAAGAGTTAATGTTACAGATGGACTCTTACAGTAAAGAGTTAATGTTACAGATGGACTCTTACTGTAAAGAGTTAATGTTACATATGGACTCTTACTGTAAAGAGTTAATGTTACAGATGGACTCTTACTGTAAAGAGTTAATGTTACAGATGGACTCTTACAGTAAAGAGTTAATGTTACAGATGGACTCTTACAGTAAAGAGTTAATGTTACAGATGGACTCTTACTGTGAAGAGTTAATGTTACAACTGGACTCTAAGTGTAAAGAGTTAATATGACAGATGTGACAAGAGTTTTTCCATTTCATATAAATCCAAACATACTTAAAGATGGCCATCTTTAAACATCTATTAGACACATGTATATTATATGTAGACTCTCACACTTTAGTAGCTTCTATTTTAGAACACTTGATGATTATCAAATCAAAATAACAAAATATGTATTACAAGTGACTATAAAAAAATAACTGAAATCAGACGTATTTCTGATTTTTTTATATGTTTCTGTCAGCTGCATAAACCATATCAATTTGTTTTCTCACATTACAAGCTTTAAATGTTCAACTTCGCTGCATAATGAATGTATTAAAGCGACCAGCTGGATATAAACTAATGCAAATACATGGTAATAATCGTGACATTAAATGTTTGGCTCGGTCTTGCGTGTGTTTTTGTCACATTGTTTTAACCGCTTGAAGTATTGCTAATGTTAGCGTCCTCTCAGCCTCGACGGCAAACAAACTGCTGTTCTCCACTAATGCAGCATCCAGTCAACAAATTAATTACTTTATTATGATATTAAAATGCATACGGTAGTGTACTGTATACATACTGCATTAACTACTGGCAATATTTTGGAAAGGCTGCATTAATTACGAGAGCAGCCTGAAATGATGCATTTGTTAAAATGAACTATTAACTGCATGGCCTAAGTGAGTCGTTTCAGAGCAAGATATTACATTTTGATGAAATATGAGAAAGACAGCTTGTAAGTTGTTTCTTTTTTTATGCAATAAGACAATTTATGTATACTACAGGAAGTAAATTTTGACTTCATGTTGACTCACCACGTAGTTCCCTGGAGACGAGGAGGAGTATGCTATCTGTCAACCCAAGCAAAAGAATATGAATACAGCTTGTTTTGATGAGAATAAAACATTAAACTACACCATTTAATGGTAAAACTATGATATATGAATATAATAATCTTTGTTATATATTAAAGTACCATTAATAATGCATGTCACGTGTTTGTCTGCAGCCACAAAGTTGCGTGTACAGCGCATGTATGAACTTACCGAGTTAGCGTTGGGGTTTGGCCAGGGGCCACGTCCTCCGGGTCCCCTGAGAAAAAGACAGAAAAACAGAAGGTTAACAAACAGGGGCTGAAATTAACATTCGCCAACCCGGCAAATGCGGGTGAAAATCCACCGTGGCGGGGAACGCATATCAACACACTAGCCAATTTGGCGGGTTATGATTCATAAATGATGTTCTGTCACTTTGCATGGCATCTAACTCACATGTTCATTCCGGGCATGCCTGGACCGCCGAGAGAGTTGGGAGGAGGCCTCATACCACCATAGTTCTACAGTGGGCAGAGAAAACAAACACAAACATTTCAACAATCACTTTTATAGAACCAGTCAAATCTGGCTGGACTGGAATCCGGTATTAACTTTCACCAGTGTCACTGCATTTAAAAATAAATAAATAAATACATTTTATATAATTCTAATTGTATATATAAGAATAATTACATACAAATAAATGTATTAAAATAAGTAAATAATTTATTCTTAAAATTAAATATATACACAATCATAATACGTAATACTTAAATTATACTTAATTTTAATTTTAAAATACATTTATTTATTTACTTACTACATTTTTACATGTAATTATGCTTATATATACACAAATAATTATTATTTTTAATAATTATTTTTAAAATTGTATTTAATTTTATTAAGTAAAATACAAAAAACATTTATTTTAATACATTTATTTGTATATAATTCTTATATATACAATTATAATTATTTTTAAAATCATAAGAAATGTACAAATACAAAATAAATAATAAAATGTTTTAATTTTTTTATTAAATAAAAATTAAATTCTAATTGTATATATAAGAATAATTACATTCAAATAAAAGTATTAAAATAGTGTATTTATTATATACACAATTATAATACTTAATACTTAAATTATAACTCATTTTAATTTTTAAAATAAATACATTTATCTATTTTAATACATTTATTCGAATATAATTCTTATATATACACAATTATAATTAATTAATCATAATAAATAAATAAATAAAATGTTTTTATTTTTTAATTAAATATTTTTTAAATATAATAAAATAATTATAATTGCATATATAAGAATAATTACATACAAATAAATAAATAAATGCAAACTCAGTTGAAAATCTGTTGTCTTGGCATTATTTTGGTGCACTATCTTTTTCAATTCAGAGTAATTCAAAATTTGTGAAAAATTATTTGTTTCTTTTGCTCTGGGGCTGAAGCCTGGAATTAGTGCCCTTCATCCACTGTTGTCCGTAGCGGTGGGGATCCAACCAAACAGGTTGGGATGCGACTGACACTATGCTAACGAAGTTCTGCTCAGGCAGACGGCGGCCCACCTGTCTGCTGCCCGTGGGTGGAGGGCAAAGTGTGACAGAGCCTTTCAGGCCTGAGGCAGCTTCGCTCTAACCCGAGCCTTTGTTCGGCGCTCTACCCAATTTGTCGAACAGATGCTGCACCAGCTGCCGATTTGTGCAGCGCCTCGCTTGCCAAGAACGAGAAGGACAGAGAGAGAGAGGAGCGAGGAGAACTCTGCTTCCAGCACAGGTGAGTAAAGAGGAGTGACGGCGTTCAGACGGTCTCAGTCCTGTGGCGTTTGACTACCAGAGGAGAAACGAGGAGAAAATGAGCACAAATATGAGCCTACCTGAGGACCCATGCCACCCATCCCTCTGGGAGGATTCATTCTCATCGGACCGCCCATGTTAGGATGTCCTGGAACATATTAGATTGATTTAGATTTAGAGGTATTACACAGGTGATAATGTGAAGTGTTGTAAATGTGAAGTGATGATACCTTGTGGTCTGGTTGGGTCCAAACTGTTTGGCAGGAGTGGTTGTGATCCTGGAACTCCTACGGGAGGCTGAGGAGGACATACATGAACCAATGAAATCGGTTAGAAAGATTATTTTACATTAGAACAGCAGAAACCAGAAGTCATTTAAATGCATAATGAATAAAATTAACGTAAACACAAATAATTATTCATTTTAATAATTATTTTTTAAATTGTATTTAATTTTATTAATTAAAATATAAAAACATTTATTTTAATACATTTATTTGTATATAATTCTTATATATACACACAATTACAATTAATTAATCATAAGAAATATATATAAAAACATTTATTATAAATAAATAATAAAATGCTTTTATTTTTAATTAAATGCAATTTAAATTCTAATTGTATTTATAAGAATAATTACATATAAACAAATGTATTAAAATAGTGTATTTATTTTTTAAATTATATATATATATATATATATATATATATATATAAACACACAATTATAATACTTAATACTAAATTATACCTAATTTAAATTTTAAAAATAAATACATTGAATAAATGTACTTATTTTTAATATTAAATATATATACACAATTATAATACTTAAATTATACCTAATTTTAATTTTTAAAATAAACACATTTATTTATTTTAATGCATTTATTTGTATGTAATTAATTTTATTAATTAAAAAAAATATAAAAAACATTTTTAATTATGATTAAATATTAAGTAAAATATTAAATTTTAATTTAAGTTTTAAGTGTTATTTTTATTTTTTTATATTTCTATTTAGATTTATTCATTTTATTTTAGTAATTACTAAACTTTATTTCAGTTAGTTGTCAAGGTTTTACTTTTTCTTTAATTATTTATATTTTAAAATAAAATTATTTCAATTAATGAAAACAATTTAATAGTTTAAGTTACTGGATAACAAAACTTCTAGCCATGCAAAACAACAACAAACAGAATAGAAATTCCCATGACTTTCGACTCTTTTTAACTCTAGAGTTGCCAGCCACCACCAGCTTTTTTTATAATCTTCTCAAAAATTTCACAGCCCCCAGAATATTTTGGTGATTAACTCTTTCCCCGCCAGGAGATTCAGTGCTCTTTCAAAAGTTGCGAAACTGCGCCCCCTACAGTATAACAGCAAAAACATGGAAAGCCTGGAAAATTACGTCAATGGCGGGGGAAAAGTTAAATGACCCTTAAAATACCCTGACTGATTGTGTTCATCCTGAAGATGTGTGTAAAAATGGAAGAACTACTGTCGATGTGTTGATGTTTTCTGTACCTGATTTGGCATGCGAAGAGACGGCCGTGGTCCACCAGGGTACCGTGGAGACATAAAAGGCTAGAGGAAGAAGAAGAAAAGAAAAAAGGCGTCATTAGCAACATGTTGCCCTATTTCAGAAGAAAGCGAGAGCATTGTATAGACCAGAATGAATGAGTGCAGCAGGCCAGGCTATAGCAGATGGAATGGACAGACAGATGCACGGAGAGCAGAAGCCAACGCAAGATGACATCAAATATGTACATCTGACATCTCTCCTTCTGTCCGTCAACACAGAGATTGCTCCCGTTCTGCACACACACACACTCTCGTACAGGAGAGCATCGGGAAAGGCCGCACTTCTCAAGTGAAAGTCTGGTCAGGAAGGAAAGTGACCACAACAACCCAAACGAGGGCAGTATCGTGCCTGCGTCCTGACATACAAACCATTAGAGCCGTGTGGCTGCGCGTCTGGAGACGAAACCCGACGCCACTTCTGCGGTCGAGGCCTGTGGGAAGATCCCCGAGAGACTCGCGCCAACTTTTAGAGCTCTGTTGAAGCATGTACCGGCGCTGAACGGATGAGGGAAGGGCTGTGTGTGTGTGTGTGTGTGTGTGTGTGTGTGTGTGTACAGCTAATTAGAGTGATTTCACCATTGTAGAAGATGTTGTACAACCGTAGCGCTCTAATATGAGTGTTTTTTTTCCAGGAGAAAGGAAACGGAAGTGTCTGATATGTGTAGGTTTCGCTGTGTTTTGTGGGTATGCGCATCGTTCAGTCAGTGTGTGTGTGTGTGTGTGTGTGTGTGTGTGTGTGTTTGTGAGGGAGGCTCTACAATATTAATGTGCTATTGATGGGGGTTGGGGTGAGGCCCGGGAGTGGAGGCCCATCTCCAAGAACAAGGAGGAGACTGAATTATTTATCCTGTTCGCAGGGAGTCGACTCTATGGAGGGGGTGGGTGGTATACAGGATACTTCACACTCCCAGTATAGAGAAACAGAGGGAGGAAAAAAGAAAAAAGAAAGAGAAGACAAAGGAGGAATGGACTTTAGGGCAGTGGTGTCAATTCAACAAAAGCCAAGGTATGGCGAACTCCGATGACGTCATCAAATCTTACTCCCTCTCACCTTTTCCAGCACTTCAGAAGCTCAAAAGTTGGAATATTATACAATTTAAATGTTATTTTTAATAAAAAAAAAAAAAAAACATTTTTTGTTCATCTATCAAAGATTGTCCCCGTTTATAAAACTAGTAGGAAAACTAACATTTGGTGAAAAACAAACACTTTTAAAATAAAAAAGACATGAAATTATGATTATAACCGATAGATGGCAGCAGAGGACCACTTATTGTCTCATTAGCCATTTCCACTCCATCATATATATTTTTTCCACGTTTTGCTTTTGAATTTTTTTTTTAGAGAGTATCAAATCCCTTTTATAAATATTCTAATGAAAAACAAACTTTTTTCACACAGTGATTAAAGAGCGCTGCCTTTATAATTACTGAAGCTGTCAGTGCGAAAAGTCATGTTTTAATCAATAAATCTAACTAAACTTCACAATAAATCTTTTATTTAAATCATGTCTTTGCTTTGTTTGTTACAATTAGAGGATTTGTACGCGTTTAAAGCTTAGTAAACATACTGCATTTTGAGAGAAACTACTACTGGTAACTTAAACACCTCTGATTGGTCATTATTTTCAACTGAAATGGCTGTGATTGGCTACAATACTCAATGCTGCAAAAGCATGTTGTAAATAGACACATTTGCAGCGCCGTTACATGAATATACCAACTTGATCGCTTTAATTTACTTGCTCTTCTTTTTTATTAAATAATTACAAATTATATACGCCCCTGCTTTAGGGTGTACGCCCAATGAAAATGGGATGTGAGGGTCTTAATGTAATTTTCACAACTACACGTTTACCAGATTTTTTGGGTCCACTTTTATTGTACACAACAGTACAACCTATTGAACTGTACTTGTATTCCTCACAGCCTTGTTTTCAGTTGCAAAAAATCTAAATATTTAATCCATAAATGACAATTCTGTCATTACTCGCTCACCCTCACGTCGTTCCAAACCTGTACGACTTTATTTTTCTGTGTAACACAAAAGAAGATGTTCTGAATATTGTGCTGGCTGCTCCTTTCCATACAATTTTAATGTCTTTCAAGCTTCAAAAATGATATAAAGCACCATAAAACATACACTACCATTCAAGTTTTTTTTATTCGGCAAGTAATTGATCAAAAGTAAAAGACATTTAGAATGTTACAAAAGATTCAAAAATTTCAAATAAATGCTGTTCTTTTGAATTTTCCAGTCCAGTTCATGAACGAATCATTCAGACCAGATCTGAATCAGATTCAAAAGAACCATTTGTTCACAAATCAGACATTGGTGCTTCTCTAATGAACGACACTAGATATCAAGACCTTCAGTGAATAACTTAATTGCTGTGTCTTTTTTCTTAAGCAAATCTATCGTACAACTTCAGAAGATTAAAATATACCGCTAGAGTCAAATGGATCACTTTTGTCATACTTTTATGGTGCTTGTTTGTTTGTTTAATCTTTCTTTCTTAAAAGCTTCAGTCTCCGTTCATTGTAGTTGTATGAAAACATTTGCCGGCAAAGTCTTCAAAATGTCTACTTTTGTGAGACAGAAAGGAAGTCATACTGGTTTAGATCAACGAGTCTATTTTCATTTTTGAGTGGACTATCCCTTTAAAAATGGCGTCAACCCTGACTAAAGTCCATACACAGGACAGTTCAAAGCATGTTTGGTTGGAAGCATGTGTTTCTGTGAATGTTTACAAGAAGAGGACTAGAATTATAAATAACCATGTAATTTACACCATTCATCTTGCCCAAGTGAGTTGATGCCAGCGTCGCCAACAGTTCTCATGTGTGAGCGTGTGTATATCGAGGGTGCAAGCAAGGACACGGTGTGTGTGTGTGTGTGTGTGTGTCTTACCTGGCCGTGTGGTCCCATCATGGGGTTGCTGGTATTGTGTGGGGGAGGCTGTGCGTGTGGTGACGGCTGCGAGCCGGGAGGCCCCTTTAAGAGAGAAGAGGGAGATGAGAGATGCACAGACGGCCTTCCAGTGAGGCCTGCTGCTGCCGAAGCCCTTGCACAAACACACACGACACAAACTCACTAAATACTACTAAATACTGCTGGGAGACCCAAAGCTACTGTGTGGATTTCAATGAAAAATGGCAGTTTATGGGAATCAAACAACTAGCTGTTATTTCAAGCAGGAAGTTCTCGACAAAACATGGCAGGATTTTATAGACCCACTTCATCATTTTGAAGAAAAATGTGTTTCAGATGTATAAGTGATGAGAGAGTCTTCAAATTCATATTTCAACACCAACCATACAAGCTCAACAACAAATCAAGGCATTGTGGGACATTGAACATTCAGCTCATGTTGACTTAATGGAACAAAAGATCCAAATCACTACAAATATGGATGTATACCAATGTCAAAACGTTGATATGTGGATAATTATTTTCATAGGATGGCCGATATATTATATTTCAAATTGGGGGTGCACAATATACCGGCCACCATATCGGTATCGGCCGATATATGTTCATTTTTAATGTTATCGTTATCGGCCCGATAAGTACATTTGGCTGATATATTAAAGCCGATAAATAAAGGATTATTTCCTTTAGCTGAGACACTTCAGATGCGCACTGTCCACCATTATGGTTTTGAATTGCTTAAAATATGATTGAAATCACTTCAAAAAGGAAAATACAGCTAAGTACAACGTACAGCACAAGTCTGTCATATAGACTAGATAATATTATAAGGAGAACATTATAATTGTGTGATTGGGACATGGCTTTTAATGGTGAGACTTTTGTTTTTGTAATCAGGCTCTCAAAAATTATATAAAAAATTTTTTTAGATTTTTTCGGCCAATATATCGGTTACTGGCTTTCAAATATAAAGAATTATCGGTATCGGCCAAAATTTGAGACTTTTATTTTTGTAATCATGCTCTCCAAAATTATATAAAATATGAATTTAGATTTATCGGACAATAAATCGGTTATCGGCTTTCAAATATAACAAATTATCGGTTATCGGTATCGGCCAAAATTTGAGACTTTTGTTTTTGTAATCAGGCTCTCAAAAATTATATAAAAATTTTGATTTAGATTAATCTGCCAATATATCGGTTATCGGCTTTCAAATATAAAGAATTATCGGTTATTGGTATCGGCCACATTTTTTTTTTAATCGGTGCATCCCTAATAAAAATAAAATTAGGCATGACAACATTATAATGTAAAATATGTTAATTTTGAGATTTTCTAGAGGTCACATTCAACAGTGATACTAAACGATTAGTAAAGTATAAAATATGTGGAAATTAGCATGCACAATTGCATATACAATATTAATACCAATAAATAAACAAAAAACCACATAGCAACACCCTTGTACCATGATGCAGAGTTTTGCAAACACCACGTACATGTATTCGTCAGAAAATGCAAAAATAGTTTATAGAGAAGCATCGTTTATGTACTGTATGTACATACAGAGAAAGAATTTCCTCTAAATGTGTCATATAAACCCCCCATTCTATATAACTACTGCAGAGAGCATCCATTAGTGTTCATTAATGATCAACAGGCCATTGAGCTCGAGTCCAAAATGGTTCTGGAAGGAACATGAGACATCGTGACTAATAACTAACACAAAACAAAGGAGATTAGCTTCTATTCCTCTCTCCCCTGAACAACAAGCCCGAATGAGAAGCATATGGCATTATGGGTCCTGTGCACCTACATTAGGAGCGTTCAGCCAATCACGGTCGCTCTGCAGTTCTGCCTCATTGGGGAAGGATCTCAAAACGGCAATATATAAAAATCACTTCCGACACCTTTGAGAAGATAATAACCTGCCACTTACTGGCATGGCTATCAACAGAGAGCCCTTCAATCTCCATTCTCAGGCCCTAAAGGGGCAGTTAGCTTGACAATATTCATACACTCTGAATGACGGCCGCAGGACAGCTGCAATAGCTCTTCTGCACCACTCGGGGGCAGTGTTAACAAAGCAAACCTCTCGGATCTATCTCACAAAAGCACAACAACATTTATATGTCTGAGCACTGAACGTCTTCCCTATTTGATTTAAAAATATACAGTAATCACATGCATAAATTTCCATGCTAATCATTTCAAGCAATACTGACGTCAACAGATCGGCTCTTAAGTTTAGTGACAAAACGAAGGAAGGAAAATACTTTGAGGGAGAGACAGTGGTTTTTTTGGAGTCTGTGTATGTGGTTGTGACCCATACTGATTACTGCCTCTTGACCTCTGGCCAGTGCTCAGACCTCAGACAAGCCCTCCTGCTGGTTTCAGAGGGGCTGAGGAAACCGTCCATCCAAAACGACCGGAAATCTCCACACTGATGACCACCACAGCCGCAGAACAACACATCTGCCCAGGGTACAGCACTGACCCACCCACGTCAACAGAAATAACACCACTGAATGAAGCGGCACATTCAGAGTCGGAGCTGTGGATCGGCGGTTAGTATACATGTGATCATATACTCTTAAAAATAAAGGTTATTTATTGGCATCCATGGAACCTTCCCATAGCTCAAAATGATCTTTATAGTGGAAAAAAGGTTCTTCAGATTACTAAAATGTTCTCTTAAAAATAAGGGTTCTTTATTGGCATCAATGGTTCCATGAAGAACCTTAAACATCTATGGAACCTTTCCATTCCTCAAAAGGTTCTTTTAATGGAAAAATGTTCTTTATAGTGGGGGAAAAAAGGTTCTTCAGATTATTAAAATGCTCTTCACACTTACATTTTTAAAAAATAAAGGTTCTTTAATGACATCAGTAGGGGCTTTCACACCAGAAGAACCTTTTCATAGTTCCTAGAACTATTGGCTGAAGTACCCGGATTTTTCCGTGTTCGCACCGCAGGAACTAGGAACGATTTTAGTTCTAGGAACTCCTTTTGGGGGAACTAAATTAGCTCCTACTTCAGAGTAGGGTCTAAAGCAGCACTATAGGAACTATCAGTGACGTGAGTGTACGTTGACTGGTCAAACGCATGTCAAACACCGGCATCCAGCATTTTTAAAAAGCTGTGTAAACATATTTACTTCACGAACATGGAAAACAGCGATAACGGCATTTACCTGCAGGGTTGTGTTCTTTTCTCCACTTCGATGAAATGCAATACTGAAAGTTGTCATAGGAGATTTCGTCTCTTAGCCCCACTTTTTGCTCTTTCAGTCACGTGAATTATGCGTTTACATTCCATCTCCGTTATCACGAAACCCACGACACAACAAACACAGCTCCGATCACAGCGTCTTCCATCCACCGGTTTTTAGCGTTTGTAAATGCCACGCTTAAAGACGCTGCTGTCGGCCGCTTCAGAGTTCCTATTCCTGGTGCGAATGAAACCAGGAACATGTCCCGGAGGAGAAATTAGTTCTCGGGGAACTATCCTAGTTAGTTCCTATAACGGAGTTCCTAGAACTATTCGGTGCGAAAGCCTCCAAATTGGCTGCAAAAACCCTCTATATACACAAATGCTGGTCACATTTTTCAATACATTTTCGCAATCATTTCTTCATAATTTCTATCCTTTCTCTACTGTAAAATAAAAGTGGCCAAAAAGCATTTCATTTCATTCGTGACCGATGAATTTAGTGATACAAGCACTCGTTTTAAAGAAGCATGCATGACTTATGTGCACAGATAAACACATCGGGAGTTTTTGAGCTGGTTTTTGGGAGATTTAGTTTCTGATTTAGCCGTGACCCGTCTCTGACCTCCCTGTGAGAGTGGATCGCTGCAGGGTCTGGCATGAGAGCTGCTCTACTGACTGTCCCAGAAACCATGCGCTGATACAACAGGAACACATGAGCATACGTGTGTTTTCCCTGGCCACCTGCCTGTTTCAGAGTGGGTCTGAGGGAGGATTCGGGGGTCTAGAGATGCTCAAGGCCTCTTTAACTCATGGCAGCGCTGAGGTCAGGACTGTTCATCACACCTCATCACACACCGCAGTGGAAGCGCTCTCTCTGCTAAACAATCTTTGTCCTCGAGTAACACTTGTTCACTTCTCTTCCTCTCCACCTGACTTCCTAAAGAATGAAAGCAGGGGTGTGCGGTGTATCTGTGATCACACTGGTAAATATGTGCAGTTTTTCTATTATCATAATCAGTGTGATTGGAAAGATATTGGAAGCAGACAATATCAAGGCTTGTCATGTTTCCAAATTTTTCTACGCCACGTTTCAAAGTCCTGAGAAATGGAAAATCTCAATTACACCTGGAAACTAACAATTTCTAACTGATTTGAAATATTTAAGAATATTTATTATAATACGTAAGTTCATTTAAATAGTTGTGCTAATAGCATAACCTAAGTTTTAAAGAAAAAAATCCATTCCATACAATTCAAAAGTTTTGAGATTTTTTAATATTTTTGAAAGAAGTCTTAATATGTTTACCAAAATTGCATTTATTTGATCAAAAATACAGTACAAAACTATGGAAGCTTGTTTCCAACACTAAATAAAAAATTTAAAAAAGGTAATTGCGACTTTTTATCTCACAATTCTATTTTCTCAGAATTGTGAGATTTAAACTTGCAATTGCAAGATATAAAGTCAGAATTGCGTTTTATAAAATCAGAATTGCGAGATATAGAGTCGCAATTCTGACTTTATAACTCACAATTCTGACTTTTTTGAGCTATAAAGTCTTTTATAAAGAATTCTAAGTTTATATCTCGTAATTCCAAGAACAAAAGTCAGAATTGAGAGATTAAAAAGTCGCAATTACCTTTTTTATTTTATGGCGGAAACAAGCTTATTCTGTAGGAAACAGAAATATTGTAAAATATTATAATTTAAAACCATGCCAGTTTTCTATTTATAAATATATTATATATATATATATATATATATATATATATACACATATACATATACATACACACACACACACACACGCATATACATACATACATATATAAATTAAAAAGATTATATATATATATATATATATATATATATATATATATATATAATCTTTTTAATTTCTTAAACTTAAACGAGAGTAGAAAGATTTTTAAGGCTTTTTAGACTTTTAAACTTCAATGTACACAAAGATATTAAATGATTCAAGACATTCCAATGTACTCCATGGTACATAACTAAAAAAAGTACCATGGTACTTTTTGGTAAAAGTGATTTCAATTGTACATTATACTGTTTTGATGCCTAACTCGACTAGAAACATAAAATCCTAGACTGTAGCACTACTTTTTATTTAATCAACAGATACCATAGTATAAATACTAATCTCTGCTATTGTATCGTTATCTGCATTACAAAAAAATAATCTAGTATGAACAAAAATTTCTATATTGTTCATCCCTAGTAAACAGATGAATGAACCCAAACCCGCAGCCCTGTTCTCTCAATGATGCTTTAGAAACAGATCTGAGGAGCAGCACACACACACACACACACACACACACACCTCACACCTCTTCTCTCACTCCCTCAGCGCTGATTTGATATAAATAGCACTCCTCTGCTTCTCCAAAAATCTCCTCCGCACCTCTCCGTACCCTCCTTCTCCTCAAACCTTTCCCCTATATTGCTCTCCCAGCCCGTCCCTCCCCGTACAGCACAGATTCCAGACAGCGGTAGAAAGCGTCTCCTCCCTCGACTCTGCCTTATCACTAGCTCTGCCAAATGCCAGGCCTGTCCATCACTGAGCAAACGCTCCAGCACCCCCGCTGCATCATGGGAAGGGCTGTGGATGTGTACAAGCATGTTTGATTATGAGGCTACGTGTGTCCGTGCATGTATGTGTTGTAAACAGACGAGAATAAACAGAAAAAAGCTCTGACAAAATGTATCCACATCTCCACCTTAGGACAAGTAGAGGAAATTTTGATGCAAATTAAGAGGATTTTGAGTATTTCATAACTAGCACCACCATTACTAACGCTCGCACCGAGGATCAGGGATTTCAACAAAGTTCTGGATGCACCCATATTACAAATAAGTCACTATGGCTGATAACTGACAAATGGCCAATATCAAAATTCTACACAAATATAAAAAAATATTTTGTCTTAAAAATTACAAATAAAACACAAAAAATATATAATAAAATCAAGTTTAAAATCAAGTGAATTTAACATTATAATGTACAGTGTGAAAATGGATATTCATTTTAAGATTTGCTTAAGAATAAATTATTAGTGATTTTAAAGATTAATTAAAAATTAATCTGTTGTTTTAATAACCCATCCAAAATCAGCCAATCTGTTAAATATTAATAATAATATAAAACACTTTATTATTGGCCAATAACATGGTACCAATATATTTAAACTTCTCACATAAAGGTCTTTAACATTGTGTTTTGCGCCATTGCTTTGGCAAAGTATCTGGTAAACAAACTAAAATCCAAAGCGCAATATGGCTTTATCCTCTAATCAAATAGCAAAAGGCTGTGACTTAACCTAATTAAATAAGTCTGTTCTCGCTGCGCATTTCAGAACGAAGTGCCACTTTGCTCATGCGATCAACTCGTGATCCAGTGTTTTACGCCAAAATAAAAGCTCAACTGCATTTTCCATCAAAATAAAAGCTCAAGGGTTTTTCTCTTGCAAGTGTAGAAATTAGGACAAAAGTATTGTACAATATATGGCTATTACTCTCATAGGGATAATAATAATAATATAAAATAGGATGCATGATATATCGGGCACCATATCGGTATCGGCCGATATGTGTTCATTTTTAATGTTATCATTATCGGCCCGATAAGAAAATTTAGACGATATATTAAAGTCGAAAAATAAGGGATTATTTCCTTCAGCTGAGACACTTCAGATGCGCACTGTCCACCATTATGGTTTTGAATTACTTGAAATATGATTGAAATCATGTAGCCTATAGGAAGTCTGTCATATAGACTACATAATTTATAATGAGAACATTATAATTGTGTGCTTGAGACATGGCTTTTAATGGTGAGACTTTTATTTTTGTAATCAGGCTCTCAAAAATTATATAAAAATTTGGATTTAGATTTATCGGCCAATATATCGTTATCGGCTTTAAATATAAAGAATTATCGGTTGTCGTATCGGCCAAAATTTTCATTTTGGTGCATCCCTAATTATTATTATTATATTCTAATTGTTTGGCTTGTAATGTAGACTAAGACACTATATCACAACTAAAAAGAGAGTTGAGTCCCCTTTAAAGTTCAGGTACAAGTCGATTCACCGACTTTTTTTCTTTGTTAAATTCGTACACTGAACATGGGTTGGAGCTCTTAATTTTGAACTTTCAAAGAGCACCGGATTGATGAATTTAACTTTAAAATGTATAAAATATTGTTGCGGAGGGACCGAGTTCCATCCATCACCGTCTCACAAAATCCTGTGGGAAACACTGCATCCCTACTAACAATTATAATTTTCTGCACTGTTTGTACTACTGACACGAATCCTAACTCAAATCGAGTGGCTTTTCTTCTGGCGGACGATAAAAAAAAACAGAATGAAGGAGGGAATATATCAAGGGAACAGAATATCATGAAAACATTCTGAACTCCTTAGCAACTGCAAAGAAACCCCAATAGCATCATGGCAGCAATGTTTCATAGATGAAAGAACCGTTTTTCATAGATGAACATCACTCACGTTTTCTTCAGAACAAGAACAATCTAGTTTAAACTCAAAGTTGTTGTATAGGCATTACTGATTAAGAAGATTGATCTGTTTTCATTCAATGGCACAAAGTACTGATCAGAGAGAGAAAACTGTAACTGTCCACTAAAGAAAAACACAGAGTATAACACCTGCATGAACACAACACGGCCTGCAGTATGGAATGAATAAAGCTGCAAGCAGATGGATGGAGGGATGATGAAGAATGAGAAGGGAAGATCTTAGCAGGGAAGAAAGGAAAGGAAAAAACTCATTGAGAAGCACATGAAGAGTGGGCATCCCATTCAGTCTCTCTCTCACACTCAGTTAAATATGTTTTGTAACACAGTTAATTGATCATCAGTCGGCAACTGTTTCCATTGACTCCTTATCAGAGCCAGAAACATCCTAACTCCGGATCTTATCCATGGCCATCTCAAAGACTTGTAATACAGCTCCAGAAATTAAACTACAGCTAATTTCCACTAACATTTAACACTCTAAACCTCCATCTTACCATTGGACGGTGGAGGACTTTTTTTCCAGTGTGGAAAAAAGCAAAGTTCGGAATGATCTGATAGCAGAGCTCCAGGCTGCTGTCAAGCCGCCCACATGCACAGACAGAGAGAGAATGAATGAATGAATGGATGAATGAATGAAGCGCAGGCGTGACAGGGTGATGAATGGAAAAGTAGGCGAGGAAGAGAATGAAACCAGCTGTGCTTACCTGAAAGAAACCAGGGGGCATGGGTCCGCCTGGCATGCCATCGTTGGGGGGCATGTTGCCCATTACAGGGCTGGGAGCTGCTGCTGCACTCTGGGAAACAGAAAGAGGGAAGCAGTTAGTATAGAGATTTAGGGAAAATCCAATCGGAAGTGAGCATCCCTTTGCCCTACTCTCTCTGAAGGGCAGAGCCCTTGAAGTGAGCACTTTGGAGGGAGCAGGGCACTTGTGTGTCATAATGAAGCCGTTTGGAACGCACTCGGCGAAGGGAGAAATGAAAGACCACGTCATTTCCTCATAAGCTTCACATGAAACGTTACCACAACAGGCAGCGACAACAGGAATATCTTATTATTGCCGTTAACTTAATATGAAATGCATGACGAAAATGTGTGTAATACATCATAACAAAACAAAACGTTAACTCCAAGTCTCCCGCCATATCTAGATTTAAAATTAATCACGAGGACTTGTCACCCTGGGTCACATGACCATAAACGATTAAATTACTTCCTGGAGTCGGCGCCGATAGCCTCGTGGGCAGCACCGACATATAGCGCAGTTGCCCTGAGTTCGAGTCCCGGCTCAGAGACCTTTCCCAACCACCCCCCCCCTTCCTGTCAACCTACTGTCATAATAAAAGGCAAAAACACCAAAAATAAACCTTAAAGAAAACAATTTACTTCCTTGAAGTGACCATTGCACGTTTCCTTCGCTAATGAACTTGTGGAAGGGCCCTTCGTGAAGGGATTCAGTTATTCACTTTCCTTTGGAACGCCCCTACAAATGGCGTCCCCTTCCCAGAGTGCCCTTCAAGGATGCAAAAACGCTGTTTGAAATTTGCCCATAGAATTAGTCAACCCTGATGTTACACTAATACTACTTTTCACAACAAAACCACCCAATTGCTACTCAAAACTAGCCCAATCGCATTTTTTGCTGGGGTTCCCCAGGTAAAATTAACATTCCAGGGGCTAAATATCACGGTATTGGGGTCTCTTCAACCCACGGACATGAAAAACAACCCGCGGCAACACTGTTAAAGTAGCCCAATTCCGCGGGAAAACCGCAAACTTGGCAACACTGGTTATGTATAATATGTTTCCCCCCATTTTTCATTCAAAATGTTTTAAACAAAACATACTTGATAGGGAATATTGTTTTAATTGGTAAATCACATAACAGAAATTATCTTTTTTTTATAACGGTTAACATTTTGATGATATAAAAATGTCCTTACTTAAATTAAATTTAAATAATATTTACAAAAAAAAAAAAAAGATAATTATTTGTAATATTTCTTTAAATAAATGAATAGTTTCATTCAGCTAGGATCCAATGAATTAAATCAAGTGACAGTAAAGACATTTATAATGTTACAAAAGATTCTATTTCAAATAAACTTTTAATTCTGAAAAAACAAAAACAAAAAAATTCACAAAAATATGACTCTTTTCGACATTGATAATAATCATAAATGTTTCTTGAGCAGCAAATCATCATATTAGAATGATTTCTGAAGGATCATGTGACACTGAAGACTGGAGTAATGATGCTGAAAATACAGCTTTGATCACAGGAATAAATTACACTTTACTATAAATTTATTAAATATTAATTCTAAAATAGTTGATTTAAATTGTAATAATATTTCACAATATAAATGTATTATATTTTTATATCAAATAAATGCATTATCCACCCATGCCAATAATATCAAAACAACCAAACATGCTAGGAGAAGAAATGAAATGTTTATATAAGTGTCTTCTTACAAAACAAACGCAGACGCGATACAACACAGACCACTAACTAACACTATAGGCAGAATGTGTGTTAGAGTTTGTCTAATTACCGCAAACAAAGCTTTTATCTGCACACCCTCACTACACGGCTCTAAAACAGAGCATAATGTAAGAATCAGTGTGTAGTTAATACACAAGTAAGATCACTCTCGGTAAACCCTCACTTGAAAACCTGACGCTTATTTGCATCAGAAAAAAAACGGCTGCACTACAGCACGGCTCTTGTGTATCTGTGTACATACTTCCCCTCGTAAAAGGGGCATAAAACAAGCAAACAGAGCGAGAGGAGCCTCGAGTGGAATCTCCTGAGCCAGTGGAACACTTAGAGACTGGGGCCCCTTTCCTCCGCTGGCCCCGTTCCCTCTCAAACCTCTTTAACAGTCTGCTGCTGCTGGGGGCTTGTGTGCTTGCCCTGTTCTACCACAGACAGAGAGAAGACTTTGTGTGTGTCTGTGTATGTGTGAGTGAAAACGAGAGAAAAGGAGACTAAACAAGGAGTGAAAGAGGGGAAGATAAAGGAGAAAGTAGGAGAAGAGAAAGAGAGGAGGATTACAGAGCAAGAGTTGGCAGTCGGCTCACACACTCCCTTCCCCCTGCTGTAACTCAAACCTCTCTACGGTCGTCGTACAAACAGCCACGCCACCTCTGACCTCACACACACACACACACACACACACACACACACACACACCGACTCATACACGCAGAACCCAGTAGGGTCAGTGGGCGAAGCTTATCCCACATGACTCCTCCCATATACTCCACAATCACAGACTGGGGCTGGCCGATATATTAAATATTCACTGGTGATATAAGGCAATATTGTGATGACTTTAATGTGTTTTTTATTTGTCAATTAAGTTCCCTCACAAATATGGCAGCTCCAAGACTGTGATGATGTCATAAACCATAAACTTCAGTAGCAAAAACACTTTTAAAGTTGGCGAGTTTGATTCATTTCTATGAAGTCGATTTAAATGAATCGATTCAAAATTATGATTCAATAATTAAACATTTGAGTGCCTGCAATATATTCAATATTCAAAATGATTATGCTGCTGGGGATATAAAATAAAAGTTAAATTTAAATTATGATGATTTTAATGTGCTTTTATTAGGCCATTAAGTTTTATAAAGTCTGTGTCATTAGTTTCACAACGTCTTAATTCTCACATTAATTTAAACTTCAGTTGAGAAAGTGTCATTAGATTTGGCAAGACTGATTAATTTAGTTCAAACTGTCCTTTTCAATGAATTAATTCAAAACTGAATGAAATAATTCTCTGATTTGTTTGCATCATCACTCAAAAATGTTAAAGTCGGCATGAAATGAAAATTCACTTATTTTCTAAATGAATGTTATTGATCTTATTCTGAACAAATTATCCATGCATAAAGTTTAATTTTGTACAATATTTGTTGCTGACCTCGTAATTTTTAATCAAAATGTCATAGCTTGATCCGCCTGTGAAAATGCCAGACTTCTCTCAGGTGACACATGCAAAGATTTTCCAACCATTTAGTCCGCTAAACCCGTCCGCTGCTTACAATCAACTGCAAGTTCACATTCAGATCCCTGCTTTCAATCAACAACCGATGGATTGAAGAAACCGCTTTCCTTTTTGTCTTTTTCGATTATCCTTTTTACCTGGATGTACGTCACAACACAGAAGAAAAGATCTGATGATGCTTTTGTAACATCGTGACTTTAAACTTCAGTTACAAATATTTGGCAAGTTCATTTAATTTCTTTGAATTTGTTAAAACTGCCCTTTTCAATTAATTCTAAACTGATTCGTTCGCATAATCACTCAAAAATTTAAACAGATGAGTCGACCGTTAACAGAAAGTGTCACTTTTCATGCAATAAAATGTTGTAGTAAAAAAAATTTCTATCTTTCTTTTTCAGCTGCTTCCCGTTAGTTAAAATGATTATGTTCAGACACTTGCGTGTGTCATTATATTATTAACATTCTAACAAAATCAAGCTCAGTGGAGTTAAGAGGTGTTTCACCAGCAGCATTATGATGAACTTAGGTTACAGACAGATATATGTGGGTGCTCAGTTTTTCCTGTCGTTTAATTCACTTGGCCAAAAGCTTATGTTATGAAAGATGAAGCGTTACGCACAGGCTGTATTGGCTATGACTAGACGACAAAGACACTCTTCACGACTCCTCAAATACATAAAACATTAGCCTTTACACACATCAAGTTTTGAATAAAGAAAACGCTGTACTTATTCAAAGAACCAGTTCTTTATTTACCCTTACACTACAGGGCTGTTGAATGCTTGAATCTGATTGGCTGACGAACGTTCTAAGGTGCGCAATTATTTTCAGGGAAACACACGGCTAAAGTAGTTCCAGGCAGGTTTTGACCGCATTACAGTTCTGTATCACTTCGTCAAATGATTTCAGGTCTTACAACTAAACCAAAAACTACAACGACACTGACCAAGCAAATAAATAATAGGATAAAAATGACCAATTTTTCCATGTTTGTGCCACCAAATCACGTTTTATTATGTACGAAAAGCACATAGTCTACTCTCTTTCTCCCGCTCTCTCTCACGCACATACAGTACGGACACACACTCTTACAGAGACTTGTTGTCAGCGCGCACTGACGATTTTATCAGTAAAATAGTTTAACAACTTAAAAGCTACATGACATTTCTCACTAGCGAGGAAATAACAGCGCTGTTCTTGAAGCAGATAAACTTACAGTTTCGCTGTTAGTAGAGACGCTGCTGCCGAACACTGTTGAGAGACGCACAGACTCAGGTAATTCACATACGCTTAATCTCTCTAATAACTGTATTATTCTGCTATCAAGGCTCAGGCCTCCATTACTACATTACAACGGAGATGTGGGATGAGATGTGTAAGAAATTAGTCCCACACACAAGAGTGTTTTAAGGAAGAAATGTCTTGAAATACAACATCTGAACAATGTTTTGAGGTTTGGTGACCGTAGGTATAAGCGGAATAATTGACTCCGGGCCATTCAAATATTGAAAAATAACACAGGTGTGCATTATTTTTCTAATTATTCAACGGCCCGTCGTCAATTATTCCTTAATTGCACTGCAAACAAGCAGAGACGTGCAGGACTTCATTGAGGACTGAGGCGGCGGAGCTTCTGTCTGAGGTTTACCCACAGTTTGAGGAGATGCAAGGTTTATTCAAGCTCTTGTATGAAGTATAGGCAAAAAATAGTTATTAATTATCCGTTTTTTTCTAATCTAACAGTAACGTTACAGAAGGAACACATGAACAGAAACATTCTGCTCGGAGTGAACGTGATTGATTTTTTTTACCCGTTTTTAAGCTATGACGCAAACACACTCATGAGGCAGGAAGAAGGACTGAGATTGAGTTTGCTCAACCCTGTAAACACACACACACACACACACACACACACACATTGTGATACTGGCGGCTGGTACCGATCCAATACTCAAGGGAGGCGAGTGTCTGTGAACAGGGTCTGGTTCCCTGATCCGCCTGAGATCTGTGGCTCTTATAGAGCTGTTATACAGCATCACCCCCGAGCCACACACACACACACACACACACACACACACACGCCAACCCAACCAATCCCAGCTAACACAGCAGTGCAGGGGGCGTGTGGTGAACCGTAACCCGGGGCGACCAGAGAGTATTAGCGCTCGGGCTCCAGCTCTTTTACGAGGAGAGAGAGAGAGAGAGAGACTGCGGTGGCTAGAAATGGCTTCACACACACGCTTAAACACACACAAAGCACTGTGTATACTGCGGACAGCGGGGAGGGACACCAGAACTGCAGTGTGTGTGTGTGTGTGTGTGTGTGTGTGAGTAAAGTCCTGTAAGATGCGGCTCTGTTCAGGTGCATAAAGAGAGAGTGAGGAAGAGGGGGAGAAAGAGGCCTCCTTCGTCTTGTTGCCATGACAACTCCGACCTCAGCTCTCCCTCTACAGTGCCATTAAAACCCTCAGGCCGTCAATCATCCGCCAGTAGGGAGAGCGTGTGCATGTGTGTGTGTGTGTGTGTGTGTGCATGTGAGAAGGGAGGGACCAAGCTTTTCAGCGCTCGTCTCGTTGCTCACTGATTACTGCCATCATCTCATCAACCCATTAAACAGCAGCTCATTTCAGTATACACACCTCTACACCAGCCGCTAAATAACAGTACTCATGTAAACATAAACATACACACACACACACACGCTCTCTCGGGTATTACGCTTCAACACGGTACTCAATACCCGCTGCACAAGTAAACAAACACTCGAGCATGCTCGCATAAACACTTGGGGTTTATGTCTCAACACCAGTTGCAAAACTAATATTCGACACCCAGTTCATGGAGCTTGAGAAAATAGACACATGTGGCTCTTACTGAAAGTACTGTGAGTTTACCACGGTATAGAACTGTGTGACTACCATATTCATATACCTGACCTTAGCAGGGTGCGAAAGAATAAGAAATTACTAAGCATTTGTTTAACGAGGACCTATAATGCCCCTTTCACAAGATGTAATGTAAGTCTCTGGTGTCTCCAGAATGTGTCTGTGAAGTTTCAGCTCAACGGATCATTTATTATAGCTTGTCAAATTTGCCCCTATTTGGGTGTGAGCAAAAACACGCCGTTTTTGTGTGTGTCCCTTTAAATGCAAATGAGCTGCTGCTCCCGCCCCCTTTCCAGAAGAGGGCGGAGCTTTAACAGCTCGCGCTTCGGTTGCTCAACAACAACAAAGCTGGAGAATCTCACGCAGACAAAATGACGACGGTGTTCAGCCTTACATTGTTCAAACCGGAGTCGACACTGATGGAGAGACTCAGGAAGAAGTTACAACTTTAGGACGTTTCTGAATGGTTAGTGGATAAATTTATGTAGTTGCTGTGGAGTTGATTCAACTCATCCACTAGCATGTGCCGTCATGTTAATCTTTTGTGCAAATCCAGCGTTGAATTGACCCTCGTTTGTGAAGCAGTCCGGCGTAAAATGACGGCATGGTAACAACACTCTACTACAACAACTCTTCCTCTTCTCTAAAGCAGCCCAACATGGCCTCGCCCCCTTTGTTGTGTGTTCTCGGGGGCGGGGTTTATGTAAATTTTGGGGTTTGTGATGTCACTAACCCGGGAAGAAGCTCGTTGTAGTCCCTACCAGCCGTTTGTTGTAGTCCTTAAAAAGTGATTTCTGTAAAAGAAAATATCTCCCTTTGCATTGAACTTTGAGCGTCGTAACTTTGCAGATGTTGTTTATGCTCAAACAGCAACATTACACACTAACTAAAGTTAAAAAAGTGAAATCATAATCAACCACCCCTTTAAATAAAAATAAAAGCATATTTTATTTATTTATTTTATCCATCCATCCATCTTTCTCACATTCTTGCTTGGATTGGTGGTCCGTTTTTTCCCAAAAATGTTCATATAAGAATTTTAAATATTCATTTTGGACAAAATACGGCAATATTGTAAGGTGTAAGTAAATAGGGCGGGGGGGATATCTATATTTCAAAGAATTATCATCATGATATTGTCCAGAAATTATGGAGTTGCTGTAGCATCATTTCCAAAAACAAAAGAAAGAAAAAAAGCAAAGAAAAAAGGTAATACCAGTTTTTTATACCAATACAGATTATACGTTTTTTGATCTCGTTTTTTGGTATTATATCTTTGAAAACAGTCACAAACATACAGCTCTTAAGAATCTATACTTGATAAAAACACCACCAAGGCTGCTCCTCTCATTCATTTACATTTCAATCTGAAATTCAGTCAATTAAAACTTTAAATATCTAAACGTTATTGGGCCGAGTAGCGAGACCTGTGGCATCCCTGAATGCCTGGCTCCTGTAAATACACTCTTCTTTGACGAACGGACCTCCAAGCAGCTGTGCAGTTTATTAAAAATGATTCAGCAGGCAAAGAGCAAAGTGGGAGGCGAGGATCAGACCCTTCAGCTCAGTCCAGCATCCTTAACCTATGCACATCTCCTCCTCTCCAACTCTCTCCTGACGGCATTCTCTCCGGTGGCTTCCATATCCTTGCTTTTCTCTCATTCACGTTCCCATCTCTCTTGTACTCTCCTGTGCAGCTGTAGTTGAGTCTATAAAGATTAGCTGGAGAGACCTGCATGCATAATCAAGCTGAGGACAGATGTGTCGTTAACCGAATGGGAGATGTGCGTGTGTAAGAAGCTGTGAAGGAAAGTGAAGTGAAAGTCGGTCGTGAGGTGAGGCTGGTTCACTAACTTAAGCTGCTCCGAGCACAGAGGAACCAGAACCTCAAAACCTCCTAAAACCAGTTTTTGTAAGTTGTGGAACAGCTTCCATCCTGTTTAATGTTTGTTTTTACTTATGTGTAGCACTGTGGCAAGAAGAAAATTAGCCAAATAAAGACAAATAGCATGTAGTAGAATATAAAAGGATGGGTGCAATTAATGAGAGGCACTAAACAGAATTAAACTCAAGTTTGAAATAACAGTAGAGAATAGACCATATATCACATTTTGTAATTTTAGCTTTTTTTTCCCCTCATTTAAAGTTAAAGTTGGCAATGTGTTGTTGCTGCACTACGGTAAAACCCAGGAAAAAAGAAAGGAAATAACGTCCACTTACACTAAACAACAACAACTAACCACCAAATCCCAATAGCTTGTGGACATCCTTCGAAATATCTTAAAGCTAAGAGAGACACCATTCTCATCCATATTCGTCAATACAAATACAATCGGATGGAAGCACATGCATCCCATACTGACGATCTTCTCCAAAACAGTTGCTTACATGTGATAATTGAAGTAGTGTCAGCAGGTTAACCAAAGCTGAAGCCAAAGCACGTTCATCAGGGAATTATGTTCAGTTCAGACCTGCGGCCTGGAAATGGTTTTAATGCAAACACACTAATGTCCCCGAGCATGTCCGTTCGTTCACATGAGCCTCACATGCCAGTGAGCGCTGACCCACTCGCTATCACCTTCCACAGATAAGACACGGAGACAAACACCTGTATGGGAAAACACACAGCAGATTCCATCTCGGCAAACTTAACTCCGGCGCTGTGAACTACTGCTAATGAGGCTAACGTGCTGAAGTGCTCTAACAGAACAAGAGAGAGAGAGAGAGAGGTGAAAGCCAGGCCTTGTAGCCTTTCATTAGGCCGGTGACAGCCCCACAGGGAGAATACTATGTCACAGACCTCTGTGAAACAAAAGAAATGAGGGGACAGAAACGGCTGCCAAGACCACACTGCTAATTGGAGATAATTAATGCCATTAATTAGGCACTGAGAGGGAGGGAGGGGTGGGGAGGGAAGCAGTTATGCAGAAGAGAAACAGGAGAGGGACGGAGAACAGTACCGGGAGAGCACCAAGGAGTTTCTGGTTTGCGCTCACAGTGTCTAATTCCTCTGTGACCCGGGTAAGAGGGGGTCGATGGCACCTCGGAGCGCACCTTTTGGCCCACGGAAAATCCGCAATGCAAAATAAGGCAGTGCACTTTTAAACTCGTAGATGCGGGGAGAGTTACAGGCAATGGCCCAGCTAAAAGATCCAAGGAAGGAGTAAAACAAGGTATATTATGTACAGTAACACTGGTTGCTCCCTCAGTCCACATACATTCCAGTAAGTTTATGTAAGGGATAATCCTCCGCTTCACGTCAGGTGGTTCTTTACCTCCATGTTGTGCATTAAAATCATTTAATGCACAGCTATCCATTGATTATCCCACTTATACCATGGTCATTTGCCAGCACTGACAACTTAAAGAGGACAAATCTTACGTTTTCCGTGTTTAAGTGCTCTTATCGGGTCCCCGGTGCATCTACCAACACAGAAAATGTGAAAAAGGACAACCCAGTAACTTTGATTTGGTAAGCCTTTCTCTGCAAGCATGTGAAAAAACGATCCGCTCAGATTTCGCTCCCCTAGTGACGCAGGAAGGGGATCTTATTATAATATTATTATCAACTCCACAGCAACTACATAAATTTATCCACTAACCATTCAGAAACGTCCAGTTTCATTCTAAAAGTTGTAACTTCTTCCTGAGTCTCTCCATCAGTGTCGACTCCGGTTTGAACAATGTAAGGCTGAACACCGTTACTGACAATCCTCAGTTTGGCTGCGTGAGATTCTCCAGCTTTGTTGTTGTTGAGCAACCGAAGCGCGAGCTGTTAAAGCTCTGCCCTCTTCTGGAAAAGGGGCGGGAGCAGCAGCTCATTTGCATTTAAAGGGACACACACAAAAATGGTGCATTTTCACACTCAAATAGGGGCAAATTTGACACGCTATAATAAATGATCTGTGGGGTATTTTGAGCTGAAACTTCACAGACACATTCTGGAGACACCAGAGACTTATATTACATCTTGTGTAAGGGGCATTATAGGTCCCCTTTAATAACTTATTTATAAATAAGAGCCATGCAGTGTACAAATTTACCATAGCGATTTTAAAAGTTCTGATGCTTCGTTACCAAGTAGATAAAATTTAGTTTAAATAAAAAAAAATAAAAAAAAATTAAGAGTTAAATGGAAAACAAACAGCACAAAATTTACATAAAATATGATTTATCTTTTTTATTGGATTTGTGCATTTTGTTATGTAATAGATCTGTTCATGCAATTTATGTTGATAAACAACAGTGCCAAAAAAACTGCTCATAATATCTTCACTTGACTAATTGAAAAACGTGAAGAAATATCTAATTAACTGAGAAACACTTGAAGGCTACATGTCACTGTTTTTACTGAATCTTTTAATGTGTAAAACTTCCATAATGAAATAAATGAGTGTTTTCAATCGTATCATTTCATTTCACAGGTTTGAATTGACTGCTGAAATGTTGTGACACCCTATGCCATACCAAACCAAGATATGACTGTATCACTGTGAGAGGGACAGAAAAAGAAAAAAATAATGACGCTCATAAAACCGACACTTTAGGATGAGTTTTGTCACCTCATTTTGCTACACTTGCATCTTGCAAGTCTTGCTTGAACTTCACTGACCTCTCTATGACCAAAATAATTTGGACAAGCACACGTTCTGAGCGACTGGTTTTGGTGTGGAACCTCCCGTGTGCTCTGAGCAAACTCTCCACTGAAGTCCTCAGCAGGGTGCGAGCACACAGGTCAGATAAACAACCGGTCACAACATCTCTTAATCCAGTGTAAAGCCAGAGGATGGGCTGACAGGGCAGCGGACACAAACATCTCAAGCCTTACTGATCACACTGGTGGTCTATTAAACCGCCTGCATGTAATACAGCGCTAACAGCAACAGGGGGCGCTCTGTGTGTGCAGCAAATACACTTCCCTGCCTTATGGAGATTTTAATTTCATGTTGCATCTGTAAATAAATTAAATTGTTTCTTGAAATAATCAATTATATTGCCAAATAAAGTGAATTAATCATCAGTTCATCCAACAACAAATTCTGTCATTATTCACTCACACTCATGTTGATCCAAACCTGTACAGCTTTCTTTCTTCTATGGAACCCGAAATAATATTTATAAAAAAAATAAATAAAAAATAAAAATTTTATTGTTTGTTCATACAGTTGTTTTGGACCCAACTGACTTCCACTTTCTCATCTTTTGTAGGGCTGCTCGATTATGGCAAAAATTATAATCACGGTCAATATTGATATCATGATTATTTAACATGAATATTGGTATTTATAATTACTCATCATATGAGTAATTATAAATATCAGTGAAATTTCACAATTATCGATACTTCAGTAAAAACTAATACTAGGTTAATTAATGTAAGAAAAGGGTCCTCAAAATAATTACATAAGACAAATAAACAGTCGTCAATACAATAAGAACAAAGAATTACAAACAAAACGGACAAATAAATACAACAGAACAAAAATACAAATTAAATAAACAGTTTTAAGTTTTTCAGGAAGATGTAGGCTACTAACAGTGGTATTCAGATTAGTAATAGCCTACAACAAGAAAAAAAATGAATAAATAAATGTAAAATAACACTGCATAGTCTTACTGTACACATTAAATATAGATTAAACCCTTTATTAAAGCTACTTAAGTTATTCAGTCAAGATCAGCGAGTGATTTTCTCTGTCTTTTGTTATTTGATTATCATTAATGACAGACAGCAGCAGGTTTATTAGGCTGCTGTCACTTTAAGAGCTGCACGGATCCAATATACTGATACACGCGTTTTCTTTCTCAAATGTGTACGTTTATTTAAGACATAACCCAAGTGAATACTCTCCAAAAAGGCATTTTGGCAGTTTTGTGTGTACGCGTTTAGGCGCGTATCCAAAGCCCGACTCTGGAGCGCACACAGAAAGCCGCCTGGGGAACAGAGTCTCTTTTGCGGCTTAATGTGCTTTTAATAACACTGTTTAATATCAAACAGTCCCGCAGTTTAGCAACAGTAGACTGCATTTTACAACACTCACTTATTCAGCTGATCTGGATGTTTAGTTTGGGCTTTAAGGAAGGAATGAAAGCGCACCGCTGTGAAGGAAAGGAAGCTGCGCTGGGAGGGAATGCGGCACAATAATCGTTTTACCTCAATTATATTGTTTTCATAATCGTTGGAAGCCAAAATCGAAATCAAAAATCAATTACGATTAATCACACAGCCCTAATCTTTTGTGCTTCACAGAAGAAGAAAACCCCATACAGGTTTGGAGCAACAAGAGGGTGAGCAATCCCATAAATTCTTCAACAAAAATCTAGCACTAATACTTTAAGAACAACCGCCTGGCATTAAAATCTTCTTTGGCCCTGATGCGAGACTGCAGATGAAGTTGTCAGGGCTTCCTCTCGGCAGCTGGCAGCCTGCGAACAGGCACTTGCATGTCATTGGGGCAACCTGCACCAGCGTCTCCATGAATAAATAACAACACACCTCAAAATATCCCTGCAGGCCATGCCACACACCACAGCACATACAGCTTTATCACTCCCTCAATGTCATGGAATTTCATCCCTCTCTCTCTCTCTCTCTCTCTCCTCTGTGCTGGTGCGTGTGAGACAGCGTTACGCAACGAGAGGCAAAAGTGTGTTGTAGGGTGTGTTAGGCATTAACTATACATTTACAGTGATCTTTGTTTTCCTTTAGATGTTTAACCCCTCCCTCCCATCAGCGCTCCTTTTCCCATCCAACTTCTGGATCTGATTTGTTGAAGCTCACGCACGTACACATGGGGAACGTTTAGAAGAACTTCCATGTCATTTGTAATCATGTCTGCGCTGATGTCTGCTGTTATGGAGTACGGTTGCTTGATCCCCAAAGCTACAAATCATTTTAACTGCATATTTTCTACACAACATACAAAAAAAAACATTTTCTATTTTGTGAAACATCTAAAAGGCATTATAAAAGCATGTTCTTGAAAATCATCATGGAAAACCAGTGTTCAGACAAATCAGTTTCCACAACAATCACAAAAAGCAGCACTACTTTCAACACTGATAATAAGAAATGTGTCTTGAGCAACAAATCAGCATTTTAGAATGATTTCTAAAGGATCACGTTTAAATTGTAATAATATTTCACAACTTTGTTGTTTTTACTGTATTTTTGATCAAATAAATGCATCCTTGATGAGCACTTTTGAACAGTAGTATATCCAGTGCCTAAAACTAACTTTTTTTGCCACACCTGCCAATGGTCGGTGACTTGAGAAAATTTACCAGTCATAAATATTTTTTTTACTGGCCGTGAAACTATTTTTGCAAAAATTTGAAATTTTAGATACCAGTAAAAATTCACTTTTCAGATACAGAAATGTAATAAAGTAAGTAAAGTTGTTGTTTGATTAACATTAAAAACACAGACGGCAGCAGGATTATTAGGCTGCTGTCACTTTAAGACCCAATATAATGATACACGTTATCTTTCTCAACTACTTAATGCTTACGTTCCCGTAACTGACTATGTTTAGTAGAGAAGGGCATTTTTTGACATAATTTTGTATGAATTTGTCTGTTTAAGTGCAAGAAGACGTTAAACGAAGCTTAATTCAGTATTAACACGCTGTCTGAAACGCGGCTTTTCTAGTACCACGCTTGAACGTTTAAATTGGCAAGACTTAAAGTTTCGTGACGATGCAACTGTCATTAGCGTCGTTCATGTTTGTTTACGTTCTCAGAACACTGTATTGTCAGAATTTATAAAAATGTTACCAGACAACTGGCGATTGACAGTTTAATATACTCGCCAACGCCGATTTTTACTCGCATTTATTTTAGGCCCAAAATATAAATCAAATTATATTATATTATATTATATTATAGATTAATAATCTCCTAAGTTTAAATCATAACAACAATAACATCTGGCAGAATCAATGCTTACCATGGTATATTTTTAAAACGGTCATGGTGACTTAAAAATAATAAACACAATATAATACGAACAATGACAGTGCAAACCTCCAGGCAACAGACTGACCTAGAATCAGAGACTTTAAGACCCTGGGGAGAGTCGTACCCCCTAACACACACACACACACACACACACACACACACACCTCAGAAAATTCCAAGCTCCCCTCCCCCTTCCTCCTCTATGCTAATTCTGTGAGTGAACGCACAGGCCGCCGAGTCCCAAGAGAAGGAATAGTGTTGCTCGCTCCTACCCTTCCCTCTACGGTTTCTCCCTCCCCCCTTTTGAACACCCCCCTCCCCCCCTGCCAATAGGGGATGGGTGTCAGCAGCTTGCAGAAGCTGTTGCCATGGAGACGGGTCCTGTCTGCTCTCCGTCCCCCAGGCAAGAAGGCAGAGGGGGGAAATAGAGGGATAAAAGAGTGAGAAAAAATAGAAAGAGTGTGTGGAAAAAAGAGAAAGAGTGAGAGGGAAAGAAGAAACAGTGCAGGAGAGAGAACTCAAAACGAGTATGGCCGATATTTGGCTAATCTGAGCTTATGGACTTCGGCTGAAAACAGTATCCAGTTGGCCAATTAAGTGTTACTCCCGACTGTTGATATTTTAGTAACCTGGAGTAAATATTAAGTAAAGTAAGTCTTAATAATATTAAATATAAATATATAAATAAGTGTTGTAAGTAAAATTATAGAACTAAAATAATTGTTATATATATTTTAACTATAATATGTATAGTAACATTTATAATAAACGAGTAAATATTGTGCAAATTAAGTGAAAAAAGTGTGGGGGGAATATATATATATTTGCACCGATATGAAAATTTTGGCCGATACGAAAACCGATAATTCTTTATATTTGAAATCCGATAACCGACATATTGGCTGATAAATCTAAATCCACATTTTTATATATTTTTGAGAGCCTGATTACAAAAACAAATGTCTCAAATTTTGGCCAATACCGATAACCGATAATTCTTTATATTTGAAAGCGATAACCGATAATTCTTTATATTTCAAATCCGATAACCGACATATTGGCTGATAAAACTAAATCCACATTTTTATATATTTTTGAGAGCCTGATTACAAAAACAAATGTCTCAAATTTTGGCCAATACCGATAACCGATAATTCTTTATATTTGAAAGCGATAACCGATAATTCTTTATATTTCAAATCCGATAACCGACATATTGGCTGATAAAACTAAATCCACATTTTTATATATTTTTGGGAGCCTGATTACAAAAACAAATGTCTAAAATTTTGGCCAATACCGATAACCGATAATTCTTTATATTTGAAAGCAGATAACCGATAATTCTTTATATTTGAAATCCGATAACCGATATATTGGCTGATAAATCTAAATCCACATTTTTATATATTTTTGAGAGCCTGATTACAAAAACAAATGTCTAAAATTTTGGCCAATACCGATAACCGATAATTCTTTATACTTGAAAGCAGATAACCGATAATTCTTTATATTTGAAATCCGATAACCGACATATTGGCTGATAAATCTAAATCCACATTTTTATATATTTTTGAGAGCCTGATTACAAAAACAAATGTCTCAAATTTTGGCCAATACCGATAACCGATAATTCTTTATATTTGAAAGCCGATAACCGATAATTCTTTATATTTCAAATCCGATAACCGACATATTGGCTGATAAATCTAAATCCACATTTTTATATATTTTTGGGAGCCTGATTACAAAAACAAATGTCTCAAATTTTGGCCAATACCGATAACCGATAATTCTTTATATTTGAAAGCCGATAACCGATATATTGGCCGATAAATCTAAATCAAAATTTATATAATTTTTGAGAGCCTGATTACACAAACAAAAGTCTCACCATTAAAAGCCATGTCCCAAGCACACAATTATAATGTTCTCATTATAATATTATGTAGTCTATATGACAAACTTGTGCTGTACGTTGTACTTAACTGTATTTTCCTTTTTGAAGTGATTTCAATCATATTTCAAGCAATTCAAAACCATAATGGTGGACAGTGCGCATCTGAAGTGTCTCAGCGGATGGAAATAATCCATTATTTATCGGCTTTAATATATCTTTATCAATAACGATAACATTAAAAATGAACATATATCGGCCGATACTGTTATGGTATATCGTGCATCTCTAATATTTTTTTCACTTAATTTATATATGTTCAAATATATGTTCAAATTGTGTTAATGCAATGATAACGCTGATAATTTTCACAAAAAAAACTCAGTAGTATGATCATTATCACCCTTATTGTGTTTATTTTAAGAAAATGATCTGCTGACTGAACATTATCCTGCTTATATCACACCTACTTATCAAATAAATAAATAATAGGACATTAAATATTAATATTGAGCTTTTATTGTCTAAGAATAAAAAGACTGTAGAGTGATACAAGAGACTAGCACAGCAATTTAGTAAATCGGCTGGTCAATTAGCGTCGACCATTAGTGAGAAAATCCTTTGCTATGGATGACGGATGAGAAATGAGACAGCAAAACATGCTAGAGAAGGAAGAAGGAAGTATCGTCGGCACTCCAATCCAGCCAGATCACATATCAAATGCTGTCATGCTGTCAAATGGCACGGTTTAATTGGCTTGAACCCCCATTACGCCTGTAAACTTGTGCGCTCTCGCTGCAGAAGTTCAATGCGTCTGTTTCCAGTAGCTAACAGAAGTCAGTTGCGAGAACAA
>CM077451.1:25898645-25993645 GCA_039654765.1 Mylopharyngodon piceus
AGAGCCAAGGACGGTCTAGAGCACTAAAAACAGCAGTATTTTTCACATTAACGTTGCCATGGACACCATGTCAAACGTGTGCATGCTGTACGTGCGGACATGGTTAATTTGAGCCTGTCTTGATGTGCTGGATCTGTTTATACCAACACAAGAAAAGGCCACATTAAAAACAACTCCAGAGGTCACATCAATGACTAAGAATATATCTAAAAACAGCAGATTCCTTCCTTTCCATCTTCACAGTGAAGAAGACCCTCATTAATTCAGGGCGGTAAAGCTCACGGATATCAGCGAGCAGAGCAGAAATGCATTCCTCCATAAAAGTAATGACTTGGATTTTAAAAAAAATATGCATTTATTTAAATAAAATGTTAATCTTGCAGCTTTCACAAAATAAAATCCTTGGTCTAGAGTCATTACTGCATTATTGAGCCAGGTATCAATGCTGATGAAGTCATGAGGAACTAGACCAATTGTCTTAAAGGAGTCATGACATGAGAAATCAAATCTGACATGTAAGAGGTCTCTGTACCATTAAAACATCCTCCTCATTATAAACAAAGCATTTATTTAAAGGTGCAATATGTAATATTGACAGCTAGTGGTTGAAATGGGTACTGCAGTCCCCGCCCCCTCCTCCTTAGACTCAACACTCACGCGGGTTGCCAGATTGAATTTGTGAACACTGACCCAGTTTGTTTGCTTGCGTCCATCGGTGCAATACGCTGCGTTTTCCACCAACTGGCAACCTGGGTGTTGAAATACTATTGGGTAACCCCTTATTTACACTGTACACGTCTGCGGCGCGTTACGGCTCCAACGCGGCCACCGGAGTCGATCGCAGCCACTCTAGTCAATGCTTGTGTTTACACCATCCGTGCCATGGCACGTTTCAGAAGCGGCTCGCCGCGCTGCTACGCTACACTAAAAATAGCCATCAAGTCTATTTTTGACAGACGCCACGTCACGCAGTTCAAATACAAAATAAAGTCAAAATAATCACCATGTGTAGACTCCCAATCATATTTCACATCACTAGGAGGCCAGAAATTGACGACAAGTTCATAACTGGACTTTTAAGTGTATTAACTTTGTCTGTAGGCTACAGCAAAACAAAGTATGGCATAGCAATAAACACAATTAAACCGATTAAAATATAACCATTTAGCCAATAAAAACAAAAAAAAAAAAATCAAGGAAAACAACATCGGACAGGCAAATCTCGTGGTCTTGCTAATCCAGTCGCTTTACTTCAGAAATGCTTCTGGGTGTGAGTTGACACCGCGTAGAGGACGGAACAAAACCTCGCCGGAGCCGTAACGCGCTGTAGACGCGTGCAGTGTAAACAAGGGGTAAATTGGCAGTGGGCGGGATCACACAGACCAAAACAAAAACCGGTATTCTGACACAGAACACACATTTCACTGGCTGTAGAATTGTTTCTCGGAGAACAAGTATGTGAACTTAGCATGTTTACTAAATCTCTGCAAACATATAAAGGTATTTCTGTGCTTTAGAACATACAACACCTTTAACCAAGCTTTAAAAATGGCTCGTTTGGATTGGAAATTGTGGGATTTGTGACGTCACACGGGCAAATACATTTGCATATTTCTGCCTCCAGAGCAAGACACTGACGAATAGTTATGCATCATTGCACCATAGGCCCCGCCCACTGGCGTTCAGTCGCTTAACGGCTGACATTTGCCATCACTGGATGTGAGCGTTGTGTCAAAAGCAAATAGAAGTCATTACAATGACTGATGCTGTCTACACTGATACAGAATACAGTTTCTGACATACTCCACGAGCTTGAGTCTGTCGACAACAGGACAAATGGAAGGGTAAAAGAACGTTCGCTGGTTTGCATCTCTGTACAGACTTCAGAAGGATCCCAGCGGCAGAAACAAGTGGATTGTTTATTTTAATGGCATCCTCTGGATCGATTCGGAGGATTATATGTTTGTTCGGAGCATTTGACTGAGGCACAGTGTAATGGAGAGTTTGCTAAGAAACTTTTGTTGACAGATGAAGCAGCGACTGTATTGGATCTGACAGCAGCTGCGTCATAAACCACAAGTACATGATTTCATGATGCTTTGTCTGTAAATGATGGTTTTATATGGATAATGTACTGTTTCCAATTCCAAGTTAGCCAATCATAACTGTGGCCGTTTACTGACAAGCCTTAAAGGAGCCGCGCCTTAAAAACAGATCATTTCAGACAGAGAGGAAGAATGAGGTTTGAAAATAATCATTTTTCCACGTTTTTTGTGCAAAAAAAAACAACTTTATTAACATCATAAGTGAACCTCAAGGGACATTAAAATAGTAAAAAAAAAAAAATCCCCCTTCAAAGGTTTTTCATGGTCTTTTTATGGTCTTTTTGTGACAGGAACATTGTGAGCTGCACTCGAACTTGAGCATCGCAGCTTAAAGAAAGAAAAGCTGGTTCAACTGAACTCTGAAAAACTCAAAATCATTAACGCACTACTGATCAACTCCAAAATAATAAGCGTGCACAAACAGGCAGTGACACAGGCCCTTACTGGTTGTTTCATACAGCAGTGACAGATTTGTGGCACATTCTGTGTCAGGTCACTGATCTGAGCACTGTAACTGTCTACGGCCTTTATTAACACGACTCGAGCCCTCCGACGACTGAAATTACAATCAAACACTTCATTTGCTCTAATGCAAAATCTATAAGAATTTAGACATGAGCTTTAACTAATTAATGGGTCAACACCGTGAGCGTGTGTGCAGCAGTCACGCAACTGAGCTTCCTGGAACGTGTGGAAGCAGAGCTGCTCGCAGCGTCACATGCTTCTAATTGTCGGCAGCGTTCTGCTCTACATTACAGCAGATTCACTTTATCGATTTAAAACTGGCAGAGAGCTCCAGTGGACTGGACTGGACAGGAAGTGGGAGCTGATTGGCTGTGATAAACCAAGCTGTGAAAGTATTCTCTAAGTAAATACTTATAATAAATGAATAAATAAAATGCATAAATACATTTCAAATAAATGTTGCTGTTTTAAACGTTCTATTCATCAAAGAATACCGAAAAAAACAACTGATTTCAACATTGATAATAATCAGAAATATTTCTTGAGCATCAAATCATCATATTAGAATGATTTCTGAAGGATCATGTGACACTGAAGACTGGAGTAATGATTCTGAAAATTCAGCTTTGATCACAGGAATAAATTACATTTTAAAAAATATTCATGTAGAAAACAGTTTAAATTGTAATAATATTTCACAATTTTTACTGTATTTTTGATTTTAAAAAAAATGCACCCTTGGTGAGCAGAAGAGACTTTTTTTCAAAAACAATAAAAATCTTATCAACCCTTTCAATTTTCGAAAGCTAGTGTTATGTGGGGTGGGATTTTGGACCAATCAGATTGTGCAGGGGGCGGGGCTACCCAGTGCAACACCACAAAGATAGAATACAAGCGACCGGCAAAAACGTCCAGTTGCTCATTTTGGCAAGAATACAAAAAAAAATTGAAATTTGTTTTTCCTTTATTCTTTCCTTCCCTTTCTCCCATATTTCTTTCCATTTCTCACGCTGCAGAAGGACAGTAGGTCAAGGAAAGAGCGAGCGACGTGCTGGGGTTTCAGTGTGGTACAGAATGTAAATGAGGTGTGTAGCGGGAATTACTGCGGTCTCACCGTACTTCAGCCGTATTTCAACCCCGTATCAATGAATGGTGCAGGAGTATTATTGTAAACTAATTTGTGATTTAAAATATTTCAAGCATAATAGCATCTACATTTTTGATTGATAAATGAGAAATTTAAGTCACGAAGAGGGGAGGCAGCTCCACAGGCTTATTAAAAACATTAAATCATTGTCTGCATGCTAAATTGCTCCGGGCAGGTACTGATAAAGCTCTTTTTCTCTTCGGCAGGACTCAGAAAGTTCAAATGTTGGTTCAGAGCGAGACTGAAGGCTTTGCTCTGGCTCTCTCACACACACACACAGGTAACAGTGCAGGTGTATTCATCAGGGAGCCATGAGACGCTGCTGGAATGACAACAGTAATCGAAGAGCATTACCGTCACTGGCTGCAAATATCTGGAAGACCCTATATATGATACACCCTACACAACTACAGCAGACGTCTCTGGATCATTCTGCACCTCACACCATGCACAAGATTTCTGCAAACACAGTCACTGCAATGAGAAATATCTTATAAAAGCACTCTCTGCCATGAAACAATCACTCATGATTTCCTACTAAGTGGCAATAACAAACAGAGCGCCTTGTCAACGTACTGTAATAATAATAATTAAAAAATAAATAAATATTAAATAATGGCCTCACGTAGTTTGACTTAATGAATAAGAGAACTCAACATAACACATTTTAAAATTATAATAAAATTAACCAACCTGCAACAGGCTTTAAAAAACTAACCTGCAATAGTTAACCATTAACAACGGAGTGAGAGACTTGGCTCGTACTCAACAAGAACAACACAGCCAATCAGAACATCTGATGTTTAAAGCACAGTAATATGGAGGGGCATTTTGGGCCAATGAGAATGTAAAGAAACAAAAAGTCAGAACACAATGCTGTACGAAAAAGTAAACGTTAGTTGATTAATACATCTATAATACATGCTTCCTCTTATGTGTCACGTGATCAGAACTAGGAGAATAAATCGATTCATCTCGATTCGTGGATCGATTCTGAGATTTTCCGAATGCATCGTGATTCTCTCTTGAAACGATTCTAAGCTTAGTTTTTAACAGCAGATGGCGTTCTAGGCTAGTTTTTAACCGCATGCTCAAATGCTCATGAAGAAGAGCGCTTGTGCATTCGGCTGAGTCTGAGAATGTATTTGCACCTCAGAATGCTTTTATGACACGAGATTAATGTAAACAGACCACTGCAAACATCTTGTGATTCGCTTCAACCTTATCGAACTTTATAGACGATGGTTAAAGCCATTGTATCTCTTCAGATTATTATCATGCCTTTATGACATTTTTTGGATCTTCTAACTTTTAGAAGAATGGACTTTAAATGGAGGAACCGAAATCTCTCAGGTTTCATAAAATATCTTCATTTGTCTTTGGAAGTTGAACGAAAATCTCACATGATGAGGGCGAGTACATGATGACAGAATTTAAATTTTTTGGGTGAATTATACCTTATAAATACAGTAAGCTGAGTCTTGGATAAAACTAACTCTATATCACGAATCATATAGTTTACATCAATGATACATATTGTCACATTTTTATATTGCGATAACTCGATATAACGATGTATCGTTACACACCTATTATTACCGTATTGTTCCGAATATAAGACAATGTTTTTTTCTTAGAAATACATCTGAAAAAACAGGTTCGTCTTATATTCAGGGTCTAGACTTTTACATGTCAATAATACACCCACAACTATAGGTGGCGCCAAAATATGTGTAAAATGAGTGTGCCTAGAAATACAGTGTGTCAGAGTGTAATGTTAGAAGATCACGAGCGCAAAAAGACAGTCTTAAAAACGCTAAGAGTCAAAGGAAAGCTTACGCGTGACGGTCATGTTAGCATGCCTCGCTGACGGGACCGAACTTCCCCTGTACACGATTTTAAAACATAAGATGGTGCCCAGATTTCAAAACTACAATAAGATTTCACTTCTATTGTTAATTAAATTTTGGTAGGCTACATGGTTTTCATTCAGATTAGGCTACAGGTTATTTTTATGGAATGCAAAAAAAAATTTGGTCCTTAAAAAGCCTTTTTTCCAAAAGGTACATCATGAAAAAGGGGGCCGTCTTATATTCGGAACAATACGTTAATATTATAAATAATATTTTATCAATTTTATCAATATCTTTGTTGTCATCATTGAGTTGAATGATTAAAATATCAGCATTATACTGGTCATTCTGATAACTTCATCAGTAATATATTATTGACGAATATCAGGTGACCACTAATCTGAACCCTGATGTTTTGATTGCAGTCATGTGGCTGGATTAAAGACAACAACAGAAACAGCAGCTGAGTTTCTCATTCTCAATCATGAACATTTCCTCTCACTGTGTGTCCCATTAATTAGTGCCTCGTTGAGCGCTAACGAACGCAACTTGTGTCAACAGCTATAATGTAACAGCGTAACTGGAAAGAGAGTTGATTCTCCCGTCAGCGGAGGAGGCGCAGCGGTTCTCAGATGAAACGGGGGTCCGTCTGAATAAGCGTCGAGTGTGTTGCACACAGATGTAGAGAAAACCATGTGTCCAAACACACATAAACACACGGCATATGCAAACATGTACAGGCGCTCGTACACACACAAACACACACAAAGGAAGAAGAGAGATCCAAGGAAGCCTCTTTTGGTGGAGGGATGGGTTTGATGCCCAGCTGGTACTTGAGTCTGGTGTTCTGGCGCCACCCCTCACAAGCTGCTAGCAGCCAACGCTACAACAGCACCAGACGCGCGCCGCGCCAAGAGTGACTGCCAGAGCGGCCTGCCAACCCCGCCGGAGAGAGAGAACACTTGTGACGAGTGGAGAGGAGCGATGGGGTTCAGGCTGAGGAAGAGGAGAAGCGTAACTGAAGGGTTGTAGGTCTGAACCCTCGTCAGCTATGATGCCCTATAGTTAGGACTCATGTACTCTTAAAAGCTGAACGAAGAATGTTTAAAACCATCATAAAACAATAATATCTTAGTCAAAACCTAAACCTGAAAAATTATGAAAGACTGGTAGAAACCTCAGTTTGTTTTCATGCCAAGACTTCAAAAGATAACATCCATTCAATTCTTTGAGAAAAAAAAGGTCTGAAAATGTTTTAAATATAAAGAAAAAATGCGAGATTCTCCATTTGTGATGCGGCGGAGAGCTATAAACACACATCCGTGTTCTTTCCGCATGTGTTTGTTAGAGGTTGAATTCAAATCAAATACTGCCAAACTAACCATATTACTTCCGAAAAGGATGTCTACTTCATAATTAGTATAAAAATTATGGAAATATATGGTTCAGATCACTCAAACCATATATGGAAATGGGAGAGTCCATATATGGTCACCAATGGAGTCTGGTTGTCATCTAGTGGAAGTGTTTGGTATTGCACCGAAATAAATTATTACTGAAAGCTCATTTTTTGAGTTATCAACCTCAAATTTGGAACTTGTTCAGATTCATGGCTTGGATTTTCTTGCAAAATTTTGTAAAATATACATTTTATATAAAATATAAAGAATTTTTACATTTTCATAATTTTTTCACTTCTACAATAATCCGTCTCATTTAAAAAGAGACCAAATTAAGTCTGTGCTCCAAAGTATTTATAACAAATTAAAGTGGAAATGTCATTTTGGCATCTATGACCCAAAAATGGGATTAACAGAAATACGCTTTTAACATCTTTTAAAACAGAGCAAAAATTTATTAATGATTTTTATCCAGTCAAATGCACTTTACAATAAGAGCCCCTCACCCTAATACCACCTGCAATGAAAAATGAGAAGAAAAAAAAAACTAAATAAATTATTTGTTAAATGAAATAAAAGTGTAAACTGGAACTTAACTGGAAAATAAAATAAAATAAAATAATAAATAATAAAATAAAATAAAATGTATAAAGCACATTTAAAATCAACCTAAGTTGGCCAAAGTGCTGTACATAAAGTTAAAAAAAGAAAAAGAAAAGAAAAGAAGAAAATAAATGCAAGAACCACATACAATTTAAAAAGAATTAAAAGCACAAGAAAAAAAGATTTAAATTCGGCTAACATAGAAGCAGTTCTATGTAAATAATAAAATAAAATAAAACAAAATAGTTCAAATCAGTTACAATTATTTAACTAAAATTAAATTATTAAAACTAAATAAATTGAAATGAGAAAACTCTAACACTAACTAAAACTAACAATAGAGAATTATTGAAAACTAAACTAAATTGAAAAATTTAAAAATTTAAAAATTCAAAACTACATTAACCTTGAACTGACTAGCAAGTACCAAATAATGGGTTATGACTGTGATTTATGAAAAAAAGGGGACTAGTCGGCAGATACTTATAAGTGTCTCTGCATATCAAGCCGAGATCAGATTCAAACCTCAAAAATCAGACACTTCACCTTTAAGTCTCCACCATTAGATTGTGATCAACACAGTCAGGCAGAACTTGTAAACTGTGTGAGGGTCATCTCAGCGCTGTTTAGACATGACACACACACACACACACAGCATTAATAATCTGATGCAGCACAGGTCATAAGTGTGTGTGGTGAAGAAATCTGTGCCGTCTCGTCCAATCAGAACTGACCCGTCGGGCCTGTACACCATACGCACAGAGAATCAGAGATTCCTGACACGTCCTGAAGCGTCCAGCGACATCATCTCTTCCATGTTAATTTGAGGTTTTGTCCCTGCTGGAACGGTATCTCACTTTTGAGCCACATAGCTCCGCCCACAGTCAAAGCTGATTGGTCCAAAAATCCAGCTCCATACAGCTCTATAAAATTGGAAATTGGCAAGTTTGCAAGAAAAGCTAGTCCTCCTCCAGTGAGTCTGGATCAAATATTAACTAGAACTGGGCATGCTCACCGGAGAGCAATCGTAAACAGCCAGTGGCTTTAACTTTTCACTCACAGCAGTGCAATATCCATATAATAATAAAAGACAGGTGAGAGAAAATCATTACAGTACATGTCTGTGTTCTTCTCAATATAGATTTAACTAGGAGCCTCACTTCTCCTTCATTTCCCGCTGTGTATATGTGCATGTGTGTGCGTGTTCCTTCATTATCATTATTCTTGTGTGTCGTCATTCTGCCCGCACGGCCAGCCAGCGAACGGCATCATGGGGGAAACAGCAAGATTACCCAATCAATCTTCCCCAGAGAGAGAGGGAGGGGGGGATGGGAAGGAGAGAACGGCAGACACACATATATACGCACACAGTATCTATATACAGTACAATTTCCATATTTCACTACACTAATCTTCCTGATGACATCATACCAGCCGGCAACCATCAGAATGATTAATTGGAAGCCTAATACTCCAGACTACATCCGGGAGAAAGACGGGATGTGTTGCAGGCAGGACTGGAACCTCAGCATGTTTAGTGCACTAAATATGTGGCACAAGTGTAAAACGCTCCTTTACCCAAGATTAAAAGCAGGGTTTAGAACAATGACCCAGGGTTAAGCGACGTATGAAAAGCCCTAATGTTTCACTGAGGGCGGGTCTATGCTAAAAGGGCGGAGTCTGTCAGTAGTCGTGGGAGGGCCTAAGCATTTGTGATGATGTCACATTGCTAGAATCTGTTTTGAGACACTGATTATGATTTATGGGGATTAAAAAGAGGAGTGTGTGCATTTTTTATCATTATAGGGTGGTTGTGTTCACACACTACACACATTTATGTTCAAACCATGTAAAAGTGAATTTTGCATAATAGGTCCCCTTCAAATCTAAACATTTTTGGATTCTGATTTAAAAAAAACATCTTGAGCAGGAAAAACATAAGGTGTATATTTGGATCGTCGATCAGATGTGAGGTGTACACATGTTGTGAGTTGTTTTAATGCTCATTACGAAGCTTTACGACTGAAGCCGGGCAGAAAGTGAAGAGCACACAGACGACTCTGGCATTCAGAGGTGTTGTGTCCCACAATTCCATCCCCATTGCCAAGACACCAATCCCACAAGATCCCTGGATTAGCCCTCAACCATTCCCAGGATTAGAGGATTAGATCGTTCTATTCCATTATCTTACACCAAGAGGATTCCTGACTGTTTTGATTTCAGCGCGGAAGCAGCTAGGAAGGTGTGGGCAATGCAGACCTGAAGACACACACACACACACACACACACACACACACACACACACACACAGGCCTCTACAGAGCTGTGACCCAACAAGGGAGCAAAGGGATCAGAATAAGAACATGATAAATCACTGAACTCAAGGACACCCTAGTAGCAGAAAAGACCTTGCCAAGACCGGCACACATGATACTGCAGCTCTACAACACACATGGGCTCCTTTACACACACACACACACATACACACACACACACACACACACACACACACATACACACAAAAGACACAAGAAGAGATCTACACATACATTGTTCATAAAACAACAGTTTATAGTGACCTCAAGCTCCAAATAATCATTGTAAACACCATAAAAACAGTCGTGAGCTATAAGTGTTCTGAAGTCACATGATAACTTGTATATGATGTATGATAACTGTGATAAACACACTGAAATTTAAGCTTTCCAATCAAAAAATGGGGCCTATAGCACAGGTTGGATGTCATGCTAGAAATGAAGATAATCTGTGAATAGTGACAAATTCAGGTCTGTTGATCATATAAAGACTTCATAAGACTTGGAATATTGTACTAAGATATTATACTATTTTTATATTTTTTTATATATTTCATATATTATTTATTATATTATATATATTAAATATATTATTATTTTTGCATTGACAGCCGATGGTCACTTATGAGCTGTTGTTATATTAAAAAGATATATGTAAATATTATTGTAAAACACTCTTTTGTGTTCTACAGCAGTGTTATTATTGTTAACTAACTATTAAAACTATTAAAAATCATTTTCATTCATTTAAATAAAGCTGAAATAAAATGTAAATATTAGATGAAAAATTTTGCATTGGCAACTAACTGAAATAAAAAAAGTTGAAGTACTAAAATGACTAAAAATAGAAATATTAAAAAACTAATAAAAATTACAAAAGCATGTAACAAAATACTAAAATTAAAATTAAAACAAAAAATATAAAAATAAAAGCCAATTCAAAATATTAATAAATACTATAATATTATATAAATATGAAAACAGCATACAAGGTTAAAATGACATGAGGATTTATATTTAAGTTGAACTATTCCTTAAGCAGATGAAGGGAATGTTCAGAAATGCAGAATGGAAAAAATCATAAAATTTGGAAAAACTGGAATATTTGCACAACTAATGAAAAGGATGTGCATATTTAATCATGTTTAACCAAGTCATTTAAACAAGTAATACATTTCAGATCAACGAGCGACGACATGCGTGAGGCGTTTGAGATTAGCTATTAGTAAAATACTCAGTCCAGACGGCGGATACATCTCCTCTAGAAACATTTTACTCAAATATTTGGTTTGGTTTTTACACAAGCCAGTGTGATGTTGGTGAGTGGAACGAAATCAGCTCCGTTTCCTTCCAGATGTTGACGTAGCTCTTGACGCTGTGTCTGAGCTGTCGTCTCCATAAACGCAGACAGACTAAAAGTCAGGAACTCTGAACTAACCCTGATACCATTATCCACTAAATCACATTCACTTCTCATCTCTCTCGTTCGGTCTCAGCGTATGCACATGATGTTAGAACAGGTTCTGTAGAACTGACCTCTGCAAGCACAAACAACACTACAAAAGTTGGTATATTTACAACTAATTGCATCATATTAGGCTCAAAACTCAATGGATAATATACGATTTTGAATTTAACATAGGCCATGAGCTGCATTTAACCCAAAAAATTCCTTTCATTTGGTTTGTTTAAGACAACTGTCACTTGCATTTAAAACTGCATTGCAACACAGAGTCGACAACCCTTATACGACCTTAATTTTAACAAACACATGCATAAACCAAACATTTACAGTCAACCTGTTCTGAGGCGTTTCGCTCTCTGACTCACGCCCGCGGCGACAACAACAACTGACATTTCATTATGCCTTTCACTGTTACTGAAATATTACATCTGTGAATGCAGAGCATTCAGTGTGTTAATCAGATTACATGTCTGTCTGTGCAAATTAAAGAAGGCACACAATTCTGTGTTCGGCTGCTTTATGAAGGCCGTTGCCGGAAAAATAAACATCCCATACTTGTCTTCCTAACGCACACAATTACATACTGGGAGCATTTTTAAAAAGGACAACCAGGAAGAAACATGATCACTCCTGTACACACACAACGCATCCAACACACACTAATTCACGCAAAACCCTCTATTCAGCTCGCTTAACCTTTATGCGCTGGCATCATGTGACGCTTTGGTAAGCAAATCAGCCATGTGTCGTTCACTAAACACCATCACATCAATAAATATGGACAGCAGAGTGAGACTAAGACCCAACGCACATCGCCATTGGACGAGGGGTTGAGGCTCGGCTCCGCCCACGCCACCTATAGAAGACTAAAAGATTGTGACTCACATAGTCGTGGAAGGCCTTGGCCTCGCTGGAGTGCTCACAGGTCTCACGGCGGTCGGGAGCGGCACAGTACAAATCCCAGAATACACTGCAACAGGAAACAGGAGAGAATGAGACAGTTAAACACAACATATGAACCGGCTGGAATACACATTCTATAAACATTCTACCACAAACAAAACTTGTAAAAGCAGCCAGTTCTACAGATGGTGGCGCCAGCACCTGATTTGGAAGATTTTTAATCATAAATTTAATTTAATCATAAAATTACTACTGTTTTGCATTAATAAATGCAGTTACTAATAATAGTACATGTTTGTTTACTGGAAATTTGACAGTAAAGCACTGAGCTTGAACTGAGATGCAGATAAATTAACTTTTATTAACAACAACAATGTGCAAAAACCTCATTTTTATAGGGAAAATGTAAATATTCTACTCTTATTAAATGTACCATTGTTGTTCTATATACTGAACTGACCGACAGCTTCAGTGATTATAAAAAGGACGCTCTTTACTAGCTTTCTGTGTAATTCAAGGGCAATATGAAGAAAAGTTTTTGTTTTTCGTGAGACTTTTCCTACCTTTCTATATATTAGGGAATGGAACTGGCTCATAGGTCAATAAATGCTCCTCTGCCACCATCTACTGGTTATAGTGGTCATTTCATGTCTTTTTTTTTTTTAAATAGAAGTGTTTGTTTTCAACAAAGTCTGAGTCTTCCTACATCTTTAAACTTTTAGATTTACAAATCATCACATTAAAAATAACATTTAAATTGGATGATATTTAGAGCTTTGAAGTGCTGGAGAAAGTGTGAAGCACATGAAAGCTCTTGAAAAGTGCTTGAGTTTCACTCTCAGAAGGTTGTACGAACCCTGAAATTAATGGTGTAAAAACATTTGCCTATTTCTGCCACAATACCATGGTTACAGTTAGCATTACTACATTAAATCCATGGTGAATGTTGGTGATTTGTGGATTGAAAAGCCTTCTATAACTTGTTCGCTCATGGCACAGTGTTTCTCCTGGTTTCCACGTCAGCGCTGTTTGATCTGATACGGTTTATAACAGAGAATTCTGCGCTGAATTTGAACGCTTCTCACAGCGATGTTATTAATACTGCGGCAAATTCAAACGGTTTCTCACTGGATCTCACGTGACCGAGCTCGCCCCGTGAGTAAACCTCTTCTGGGCTCTGTTATTGCTCCGAGCTGATTTTGTTTGCCGTTTGAAATTTCTCATATGCAACAGAAATGGCAGCTCTTATCAGTGTGCCAACGTGGTGGTGGCACCAGTGCGACCTCCAACTAAATTTATTCGCACCAGCGGGAAAAAAGGTCGCAAATGCATCCATTTGGTCGCAGTCTGGAGCCGTGCCCCTGGCAAGGAATCGCTTTGACTTGAGCTTGATTAATGATTAGGAAAGCCTGGTAAAAATAAAGTGCAGTCAAACTTGAGCTTCGTGAGATTCGAATACTCTTTCACCGCTCCCACCCGCTTGGCAAAAGCAGCAGGTTACAGATCAATTAAGCCAGGGATTTCCTCAATTAAGAGCCTTTGGGTCCTGCAGGGCTGTTTGGAGGGGGAACAAGGTTTGCGTCCAAATGGTATTTTAATTACTGCACTGAAACTAAGTACCTGTTTAACTGGCCCAAATTAGATCACTCCAGGTCTTCAGATATCGATTTAATGGATAAACTATAAAATCTCCTGGAAGAAAAGGCCAGCGGCGGTAAAGCTAAAGACTAACCACCACCACATGACACGCGCCTGCTGTTGCTCTCAACCAGAAAGGGTAAATAAACACTGTTTATCAAATATATGATGTCAGACAAAACTATTAGACCTGAATTGGGAAACCTGTTGATATGACTGCCTTTGTGCTAATGCAGGAAACTATCCGCTTTTTTCCTGCAAATATTTACCAGGATAAAGAACATTCCTGAACACTTGTAGAGCAAGTGAAAGAGTTACACAGGAAAAGGTAAGAGAGAGAGAGAGAGAGAGAGAGAGAGAGAGAGAGAGAGAGAGAGAATAAAAATGAGGGACCCGTTGTATGTGGGGGTGGGGAACATTAATGGGAAGAGGAAACTAGAAACAGACATGGAAAGAGAGAGGGGGAAAATGGAGGGAGAAAAAGAGAGGGATAGGAAGTGAGAGAGAAACCTCTCAAGTTCCAGATAAATGACAACATATTTAATACGTGAAAAGATCTGCATTTGGCAAAGCTGAATTTTCAGCATCATTACTCCAGTCTTCAGTGTCACATGATCCTTTAGAAATCATTCTAATATGATGATTTGCTGCTCAAGAAACATTTATAATCGTTATTGAATGCCGAAAATGTGCTGCTTTAATATTTTTGTGAAAACAACAAAATAGTCATGCTTGATCAATTTAATGCATCTTGGCTGAATAAAATTAATAATTTCTTTAAAAAAAAACACCTTACTGAGCGCAAACTTTTAAACAGTACTGTCATTTCCATTGGGAAGATGGTGGACCCTTCTAAAACCAAATAACCTGTGTAGTAAAGATGATTGTTTTACTCGTATACATGATCTAAACCCACATGCAGCTTTCCCTGAATGACGTCATGGCACTTCCCTGCGAGCCAAACAATGCAATTACAATGAGTCGGCTTTACGCGTGCCTCTGATGCTAATTGGAGGGAACTACATTCTCATGTTAATAGATTCTAGCTCTTCTCTGGGGGCAATTAAGCAAATCCTAATGGTGAAGACAATGCGAGACAAAAGCAGGGGTAATACGGCCACATCCATACGTATATGGACTTTACAGTAAGGAGCTCTTTCACATGTGTATGACTAGGAGTACAGTGGTGTGGCATTTGCATTTGAGAAACAAGATAATCCCAACCCTCAGGCCGGCCGCTGACCTCAGGTACCAGAACATCCGTACGGCTGACGGCTAATAACGGACGAGCACGAGCAATATGAGAGATGCAATTATGGGAAAGTTGGCGAGCCGTCACAATAGAGTTACAATGCACTAACACACAGGAGCTGAGGTTTAACGACTCGAGTTCCTTCCTCAAATCTGCACTTATCTCGCTTTATCCTATTCGACTACTACCGACCGGTGAGCTGTTTTGACCCCCCGCTGGCCCTCAGTTTGTCCCTGGGCCACCCCCAATGGAAGAGAATATATCCAAATTGGGCCAGCGGGGGATTCAGACACTTCCCCACAAAGGGAAACGGTATGCAAAGAGTTAATCTGTGTTTGGGGTCTTTAACAGGAACAAAGGACAGCAGCAGAGACAAAGGTTGATGGAAGGGCTTTAGAGGAGGGACGGGACACGTCTTTGCCCCACCATCTGGGCCTTTTGTCTGAAGGAGCGGGGTGGGAGAGCCGGGCCCGGGCAGACGTGCCCTCCATAAAGACTGCCTGACCCAATAATACACCCACTGCCACAGGTCAAACCGCAGCAGGTTAAACATACAGTTTGACGGCTGGTGTCACAGCCAACCTCAGACCTAGATTAGTATAAATCGATACAGAGAAAGGGAACGCAAACAATCTTGAGATTGCTCTTGTAATAGATATACTTTCTCTCGATGGTGGGGTTGATTTGAGTTAACAGTGAGGATACTAACTGTATCTTTCACTTTGTTGGTTAACCAGGTCAGGGTTCAAGATTAAGGATTTTTTCGGCTTGCCAAGGGTTCAAGGGTCAGTTTCTCCTAAAAATGTCGTTCCTTACCTCAAGACCTTTGTTCATCTTCGGAACACAAATGAAGATTTTTAATGAAATCTGAGAGCTTTCTGTGCCTCCATTGACAGTCTTCACAACTACCACTTTCAAGCCCGAGAAAGGTAGTAAAAACATCATTAAAGTACTCCAGTGGTTTAACCTCAAGTTTATGAAGCAACGCGAGTGCTTTGTTTGAGCAAAAAAAAACATAATTTACCACTTTATTTACAAAATAATATCCAAAGCATGTTCACGGAACAATGTCAGCTCTCGCATGAACCAATATTTTCGTGGTAAATTGTGTTTTTCTGGACCTTTAAAGTGGTAGTTGCGTTGGATCTCTATGGAGGGACAAAAAGCTCTCAATGATTTCAAATATCTTCATTTGTGTTCTGAAGATGAACGAAGGTCTTACGCGTTTGGAATGACATGAGGGTGAGCAATTAATGACAGAAATTTCATTTTTGGATGAACTAGCCCTTTCAGATTTCAACTTGCCCTGTCCACATTTTTTGTAAAGGGATAGTTCACATTCTGTCATAATTAACTCACCCTCAAGTTGTTCCAAACCTATGAGTTTCTTTCTTCTGCTGAACACAAAAGAAGATATTTTGAACAATGATGGTAACTACTAGGATTTTTTTTCCTATGGGTGCCGTCAACTGTCTGGTTACCAACATTCTTCAAAATATCTTCTTTTGTGTTCAGCAGAAGAAATAAACTCATAGAGGTGTGGAACAACTTGAGGGTGAGTAAATGGCAGGATTTTCATTTTTGGGTGAACTATCCCTTTAACACAAGTCATTCTTGCAATTTCGACGAAATCTAATCTGTCAACCAGCTAGATAATTGTACCTAGCTGACAAGTTGAAAACTTTAACAGGCAGAATCCTCCATCCCTACTGTTGAGCCCTGCAGGTGCAATGCGATACAGTGACAAACAATAAATCCAAGCTCTGAGTTTTTGCTTAAACTCGCCATAACGAGCAGCACATTACGAGACATTTGAGGTTTGGTCAAACTAACTCGGAGTAATAGTAACAGTGATGCTTGTCTTAGTAGCACTACTAAATATGTTCGGATGAGCTGTGATTTTCTCTCAACATTTGTGCGTTCAGCAAGTTCTGAGAAAGAAAACAACTTGCATATGATGTGCCCGATTAAGACAACATATCAGAGCATTGATAATAAAAGAAAATGATCTGTCCATATCGAAATACTCACTTATTAGTACTAGCTTGCACACAAAACAAAGAAAACATATGGGACTTACCACCACCATGAATGGAGGAATCCAGGGGGCTCCCCTAGCGTAATGTTCTTCTCCCATCGGATCTACAACAGGCAGTGAGAGGAAAGAAAGGAGAAAAAGAAAGAGAGGGGTTGTGAGATTGTAGATAACATGCGAAACATTTTCCTGTCAGACGTTCCCCAGACTGGTCTCTAACCCAATCCAGATCCCATATATCATCCCGCTTTTTTCCACCACAGCATCACATTTGTTTTCCTCACTCCATCCTTCTACTACACCGGAGCTCCACGTTATAGGCGGAGAGGAGAAATTCCTGCTGGGAAGCCCCAACGTACAAGTCATAATTCTGATGAGATTTTGGTCTGAATAAGAAGATTCAGTGCGCAATTTCATTCTTTTTTGGACTAATACATCAGAACTGCAGGACGTGCTTGATAATAAAGACTTATTTAAACTGCAATAAGCCGTGAAAGTGATACTGTTCCTCGAGCGTCTTTATGATGGAGACGGAGTCGAACATGGAGAAGTAAATTTTGAGCTTCGGGTTCACGCCTAAACGGTTAAAAACACACATAAATATGTCAAAATGCCCGGCTTGATAGGTATACACTTAAACATTGTCGGTTTTGTCTTAAGTGAACATAAACAAATGAGAAATAGGTTGCATGTGTATCAGTATATTGGATCCGTGCATTCGGTCTTAAAGTGACTGCAGCCTAATAAACCTGTTGCCGTCTGTGACATTAATGTGAATCAAACAACAAAAGACAAAGAGAAAATCTAGGGAAAATCTAAAGACAAAGAGAAAATCTAGGGATCTAGGGATCTAGGGACCGATATAAAAATTTTGGCCGATACCGATAACCGATAATTCTTTGTATTTGAAAGCCAATAACCGATATATTGGCCAATAAATCTGAATCAAAATTTATATATAATTTTTGAGAGCCTGATTACAAAAACAAGTGTCTCAAACTTTGGCTGATACCGATAACCGATAATTCTTTATATTTGAAAGCCGATAACCGATATATTGGCCGATTAATCTAAATCAAATTTTTTTTGAAGTGATTTCAATCATATTTCAAGCAATTCAAAACCATAATGGTGGACAGTGCGCATCTGAAGTGTCTCAGCTGAAGGAAATAATCCATTATTTATCGGCTTTAATATATCGGCCAAATTTTCTTATCGGGCCGATAACGATAACATTAAAAATGAACATATATCGGCCGATACCGATATGGTGGCTGATAAATATTGTGCATATTGAGAAAATCCCTCACTAGGATTAATAAATCTATATTTAATTTTTACAGTGAAGACTATGCGGTGTTGTTTTACATTTGATTACTCTGTCTTTTTATTTGTATTTATTTCACAGGAGTGCTGTATTTGTTAATCTGTTCCTAATCTCCTCCAAGAGAATATGTTGGACGTTGCTTGCCAATAAATAAAGAGCTGTCAATTCATGATACTTTCTCATCTCTTAATTTTTTTTATACTTAAAATAAATTGTTGTTAAGAATAGTTGGCTTTTTATTCATTTCGGTAATCAGTATCGGACAATAATGCTTCCAGTGATCGGTAATCGGTCCCAAAAATCCTGATCGGAGCACCCTTAACCATGACTGTTTAACTCAGAAAATGAGAGCTCAAAGAAAATCCAAAGTTTCCCAACTGGTAGTTACAATGTTGATGCCTTCCCACATCTCATAAACACGACTACTGCTACATGACTTGAAGCCAACGCCATTACTCCACTTTATCCTGGTCAATCTACCATTGTGGAGACCTACAGCAGGCGTTAGCATTCTTAGAGCCATGATGACCCTAAAAATTAATCATGGCTTCTGTTTTTCCTACACTTCATTCAGTCCTCGAGGCTCACTTTCACTCTTCGTCCCTTCTGCTTGTGTGGAAATGACCAGGGCGACTCTCATTAAGGCCATAATCTCAGTGTATTTAAGAAACGTTCCCCTTTGTAATAGGTGAGTAGAGGGACCTGAACTGACCGTGGAAAGTGTGAGGAAAGAATTAGCCTATTATAACAATTATATATGGATGATTACACAGGAAAATGTGGTGAGGAGAAAAAAAAAAGAAAATCTAAGAGGATAGAGAGGATAGGTTTGTTCACTGCAGCTGAAAGTGGATTACCGAAGCAGGTCTGAAGGTTAAGAACACATTATCAGTCAATTTCACCTCGTCGGGCTGCCAAACGGCACGATAAACATCTGACCAACTTGCGGTGCTTTTGAGAAGTGCAGCAGAAAGTCAGGGAAACAATGCCGCAGAGATGCCGCCGAGTCAACAGGGCGGAAAAAAACAGCCTGGGGTAACAGAGCGATGAGCGGAAGTGACCGTTCACAAACACACTGCAGCTAAAATCCAACATTAACAGCTATTACTAGATAATTAATGACGAGTAATTAATAATTCTGCACATGGTTGGTGCACACATAGATTCTGAGACCATAGACATATGTGGAAAAGCAAACAATTCAGTATATTTAGGATCAATCAATACATTGATGAGTCAATGCTCTTATTAATGTGAATATTTTAAGATATTTACTTAAACAAGCAACACAATTAAATGCATTCTAAAGTAAATGTGGATGAAGAATCCTGAAAAATGTTACAGCGCGGACTCACAACATCCTGACCAGTTCAAACCCAACAAGTGGATTCAATTTGGATTTTATAGCATTACAGAAAAGAACAAGCTTGATAGAAAACATGCTTTTGTAAGTGATGCCATATCACCACATTAGAAGAAAAAGTGTATTGCAATGCTTGACAGATTGCAAAATACAAATATATTGCAAATTGTAAGCCTTTACATATTATATGCCTTTCCATCTGTCATAATAAAGAGAAAATTGAGAAAATCTGTCAAAAACCTGTTTAAAACTTGTCATTTATTAGGCAAATAACAATCTGAAACAACTAAATAGTCTTTATTCACACATAATAACCAAAAAAATTACATATTTTATTTTTATTTTGTATGGCCTCGTTTGGCCTTGATAACAGCTTGTATTCCTGCTGGCAGTGTTTTTATGTACTTTTCCACAGTCTCTGTTCTTATTGACTTCCAAATAGTTTCTAGTTGTTCCCAAAGACTTGCTTTTCATGCGATCTATCTTTGAATCCAATAAATCCCAACAATAATTATATTTTAGTATTAGAAACACGAATACTAATACTTGTATTGGAAACAAACTGCAAAGACAACCAAGAAGTGTCTTGAGAACAAGTTCATCAGGCTCATGTTTTGGCCAGATTTTAACCCTATAGAGAATATTTGATCTCACATTAAACGAACTGGGAGACATTTTTCAACTATTCATGAACCGTTTGAAGCCATTAACATTGAGTGGAACAACACTGACTCTTCTTTCTGTAAAAAGCTGTCTGCAAGTTAGTAGCGTGTTAAGCTACTTTATCTACAGTATTTGTGAAATTCTTGCTAATTTCCTGACCAGTTAGGGTTAGGGTTGTGATTAAAATGGTAAAGACCACTAAATACTTTGCTATTTGTTCGCAGTCTATATCACTTATCATAAAACGTGTGTCTGTGGACAAGTTTCAGTATACTTGTGAGGTCCAAAATGTCCTTACTAATATAGTGAAACCAGAACACCGACCAGTTAGGTGGCGCGCGCGTGTGTGTGTGTGTGTGTGTGTGTGTGTGTGTGATTAAAGTCTTACCTCGGAAAGGAAGGTCTGTGCTGATTTCTGGGCCCCAACATGCAACAAGTACTCGTACACGTATAAAGCTAATCTAGAAGAGAAGAAAGAAACGGGCGTTATAGTCATGGTATGATGTTGAACAGACTTCATTTCATTCAATAATGAACAATATCAATACAAATATAGTACATAGTCTATTTTACATAAAACTTGCTAACATCAAACTTTATGAAAACCAACTACAAGTCAAGTTCTCAGTGCAGATCGCCTGTGTAGCAGCCTAGGTAGAGCGTCCCATAAAGGCTCCATACAGGTTAGCATGCTCAGAACACGTTTTGCGGTTAAAAATCACCCATAGTAAAGCACATTCTGTGTGTACGGCCCCTCAGAAGGTAGCTGCTCATGTAGGGAGCTCGCTAGGTTTTAGAACAGAGCTACAGACTGCTGCTGTCACTGTAGTTTGGATGTTGTTCAAAAGTGTCAGAAAGAAAATCTGTGGCTACAGACAACTCGCTAGAGATTGTTGATTACACAAGTACACAAAAAACACCCATCAACCCCAGCGTCTGCGTATCCGATCTCCACAGTCCGTTTACTCCGTGAAAAGAACCGAAAGATCGGCCAAAGCAAGCATAGCTGGAGTTGTCACGGCAATCAGACGGCACCATCGCGGTTCTTGTGTTTTTGTCATTTTCTGTATCCATTATGTCTGTTGTTTAGCCGCTTGGGCTAGCAATTACCCAGCTCCCAGTGTACCACAGGGCTGAAACGTACCATCCCTCCGCTCCGATCCTTCCTTTCCTCTTCCATCAGCCATGAGAGAAAATAGCTCTCCTGGCAAAATTACATCGAGAGATGGGCACAATTTGGTAGAAACAGGGTTTTCGCCTGGATGCGGCACATTTGGGGCAAAAACATTTATTTCCACCACTGGTAAGGTGATGATGGCATTCACAACAGAGCTATTCCATGTGGACATGTGTTGATGTCCAAATCTGACTCTTCAACACAGAGATCTCATATTTGCTTATTTTATGTAAAATTATGCACAGCTTAAACAGAAAAGATAACTTAAAGGGATAGTTCACCCAAAATACAATAAAAGTCAATGGGGTCCGGTGTGTTTTGGACCCCATTGGCTTTCATTGTACGAATAAAAACAGCTGAAACATTCTTCTTTTATGTTCTCCAGAAGAAAAAAAAAGTCATACTGGTTTGGGAACGAGTAACATGATGACAGAATTTAAATTTTTGACAATTTTTTTGTCCCTTTTCCACATTAACGAATAGATACAGTGAGATTGAGAACAGGAAATGGGAAAAAGAAAACATTGCGAACCAAATTCGGATTTGCCACCCACATGAGCACCACGGCTCAATATTTTAATTGAAATAGAGCTGAAATGAAATATAAAAATTATATGGCAAACGAAACGAAAATTAGAAACATTACCTTGGCAACTGATGCACGATATATCGGCCACCATATCGGTATCAGCCGATATATGTTCATTTTTAATGTTATTGTTATCGGTCCGATAAGAAAATTTGGCCGATATATTAAAACCGATAAATAATGGATTATTTCCTTCAGCTGAGACACTTCAGATGCGCACTGTCCACCATTATAGTTTTGAATTGCTTGAAATATGATTGAAATCACTTCAAAAAGGAAAATACAGTTAAGTGCAACGTACAGCGCAAGTCTGTCATATAGACTACGTAATATTATAATGAGAACATTATAATTGTGTGCTTGGGACATGGCTTTTAATGGTGAGATATTTGTTTTTGTAATCAGACTCTCAAAAATTATATAAAAATTCTGATTTATCGGCCAATATATCGGTTATCGGCTTTCAAATATAAAGAATTATCGGTTATCGGTATCGGCCAAAATGTTCATATCGGTGCATCCCTACCAACTAACTAAAATAAGTTGAAGTTGAAGCAGAAAAACCAGGAATGAATAAAAACTAAAGTTGAAATAAAAATAAATTAAACCGAAATAGCAATATTAAATAATAATAATAATAATAATAAAACTGACAAAAGCTCATTATAAAATTACTAAAAAATTGAAAACGAAAACTGAAAATACAAAATATTTTAATAAAAACTATAATAGTATATAGAGAACACTGATCTGATGGAGCGTTCTCTCTCACACAGAGGCAGAAGCGAGTGTTTGTGTGGAGCAGGAAGCGCGAGGAGGTGAATGAGTCGGTGGAAGGAGGCATCCAGGGTGGCAGGCTCATAAATAGCTGAGGAGAGCTCCTCTGATCAGCCAGTCAATGACTGTGATAAAGCTGGATATGAAAGACAGGGAGGAGATCCAGCGCTCCATCACTGGCGCGGGAGAGTGAGCAGAATGACAATGCCTCCCACCGAGAGACAGTCAACGACGACCATAAAACTGTGGATGAGAGGTTCAAACAAAGTCCATCTAAAGCTTTATTGCCACAAAGGATCTACTGAATTAGCAAGTCAGCTATATCAACTCGTGAGGTTTTAAAATTAAGCAAGACTTTTCAGTTCATGTGATAGGCAAAACAAACAGAAGTATGTGTGGGCGATATGGCAAAAATATTAAATCACAGCTTTCACAATGCCCGATCTTATCAAGATTCTTCTTCATGTTGGTTTTTAAGACTATTTTGCACAGCCAAACTAAATTCCCTGAAAACTAAAATATAGTGTATAAAATATAGCATAAATTAAGGGATGCACTGATATGAAAATTTTGGCCGATACTGATAACCGATAATTCTTTATATGTGAAAGCCGATAACCGATATATTGGCCAATAAATCTAAATCTAAATTTATATAATTTGAGAGCCTGATTACAAAAACAAAAGTCTCACCATTAAAAGCCATGTCCCAAGCACACAATTATAATGTTCTCATTATAATATTATGTAGTCTATATAACAGACTTGCGCTGTACGTTGTACTTAACTGTATTTTCCTTTTTGAAGTGATTTCAATCATATTTCAAGCAATTTAAAACCATCATGGTGGACAGTGTGCATCTGAAGTGTCTCAGCTGAAGGAAATAATCCATTATTTATCGGCTGATATATATAATGATATGAAACATATCGGCCAATACCGATATGGTGGCCGATATATCATGCATCACTAATAATAATTGTGATAAGATCATGGATCGTGATCCTGCCTGAAAAAAATCGTGATATGATGTTTTGCCATATCGCACACCCCACAAGCTAAAATCCAGAACTGCCAGTCAGAAAGGTCTAGGTTATGCAACAGAAACTTGGGAAAAAAAGCCAACATCAAACTGCTTAAGAAACAAACTGGCTCTAAATTTTTCGGTTTTCGAATCGTGGCATAATTAGCCTACTTATTTAGCTAAAGCTATTCCAATGAATATCAATATATATTTCAAAGCCTTGTCTGAATTTGAACAGCACCCATGACACTCGTTCAAGCTCCGCTGAAGACCTTAGTCAGGGAAAATGCCATATTTAATTTTACATGAATGTAAACAAGGCTGTAAAGGACAGTCCGTTCAGATGAACCGTCTATACAATAGCGTCACATATCACAACCTTTCAGCCTCATCCACTGGAAATTTTTAGAAAAAGATATGTTTGCGATGTAAACAAAGTACACAACAGTATGAACAATTGAACATACAGTACATCTGTCCCTCATAGACACTGTCATCTGTATAAAATTAAACATGGCATCCATCTTAGCTCAATGTACTAGTGATGATTTTTCATGTCCGATTCTGATTCTTTTACAAGCAAATTGGCCGATATTGATACCGGTTGCCGATTTTTTTCTTTAAGCAAATTTATTTGTTGTTTACTTGATCTATAACAGCAAAACTGGCCATAAACAAAAATAGTAGCCATTTGAAATTAGAGGCAATATGTGTGCAAGTCCGGAATAGAGATCGGCCAAAATAAAACTAAAAGCCGATCGTGTGTTTGAAACAAAAACGTCCGGACTAATTTATGGCTGGTCAACCGATGCATCTCTACTACGTACCCACTGCAAGAATAAACACAAAACACGTCGGATATAATTCTACCATGGCATTTTCTCTGTAGAAGTGCATTAAATCAAAACTCAAATGAACTTAAAGTGCAAGAAAGCATATAGGCCTCTGAAAACAGTTGTGCGTCATAAAAATATCCAGATATTTATTGGTTATGAAATAAACTACGAGAGTCTCGTCATTTGGGGCAAAAACTAGAATTATTTTGTAAAAAAAAAAAAAAAGCAGTAACGTGTCTCCGACTGACCAATTTAGTCAAGAAAACTGTTCCACTTTGCAATTTGCTAGTCATTTAGCTCACTGCCTCTCTCACCATAAGCAAGAGTTCAGGAACGCCAAAGGGGTTCGACCTATGGGCTTGAAGAAAACATCTAGCGGCTGCCATCTGCTCAAGTATGAGGGAGCGCGAGACGATCCGGATCAAAATGTGGATTCCCAGGAGTGGGCTGATAAAAATTTCATGGCAGGGAGGCCCATGTGATCTGGGTGAAGAGGGGTACTGTGAGCTTTGGTACAGGGTACCAGCACCTGGCCCTGATGCATTATTAAACACCATTCATTCAACTGCGCCTTCAAGGAGCACCTTGTGTAGAGCTGTCAGGAACATGGATGTGAGAGCCAAGAACAGGACCTCTGGATTCCGAAGGTCCCGTCTGAGGGATGGGAATTCCAGCTGATGGGACGTAACCCTGAGGTGCGGGCAAGACAAAGCGTCTGGCCCGGCTGAGAGAGCAGACACTACAAGCAACGCTGGGATGCGGCCAAAATAAATTACATCAAGTTCATTAGATAAGCTAATCACAGCAATTTCAGCCGCTAACAAGTACATTCTTCACAACTACCTCAAACAGATCTATGTTTTATGTTGGCGCAAGTCGACTTGCGCAGTATGCATATGGTTGTCCGTCGGAAGCTACACTCTAAAAAATGCTGGGTTAAAAACAACCCAAGTTGGGTTGAAAATGGACAAACCCAGTGGCTGGGTTAAATGTTTGCCCAACCTGCTGGGTAGTTTTATTTAACTCAACTATTGTTTAAAAATGACTATATGTCTGGCTTAAAATGAACCCAAAATATGTTGGAAATTAAAAATCAGACACAACAATAATAATCAAAAGGAGAACATTTATTAATAAGCAATTTAATAAATGTTTATTGTTTAATTATTATTCATTAAACTTATTAATAAATGTTTATTTATTAAACATATTAATAAATGTTAATTTCCAACATATTTTGGGATCATTTTAAGCAATACAGTAATTTTTAAACAACAGTTAAGTTAAATAAAACCACCCAGCAGGTTGGGTCAAACCTTTAACCCATTCACTGGGTTTGTCCATTTTCAACCCAACTTGGGTTGTTTTTAACCCAGCATTTTTTGTAGTTATTTAAATTTATAAAGCTTTAAGTATGGAAATTCTTCTTACAAAAAATGCCTCTTCATTTCAGAAGGTCTTTATTAACCCCCTGGAGTCGTATGGATTACTTTTATGATGGATGGATGCATTTTTTTGGCTTCAAAATGTGGCCCCCCATTCACAACCATTATAAAGCTTGGTAGAGCCAGGATATTTTTTAAATATATCTCCGATTGTGTTCATCTGAGAGAAGATAGTCATATACACCTAGGATGGCTTGAGGTTGAGTATATCATGGGATCATTTTCATTTTTGGGTGAACTATCCCTTTCAGGTGTTATGAATGTTTTTAGCACGTTGCAATGTGGATGCTAAGATGATCTGAATGTTTTTCCAAAATAAAAGTATGTATCTATGCTGTTGTTCGGGTGTTATGGGTGGATGCTATTTCTATGTGGTTAAGTTAGAAGGATACTTCACCCAAAAATTACAATTCTTTCATCATTGACTTTATTTCTTTTAGGTTGTGTTCACACTTGGCAGGTATAGTTCGATTAAAACGAACTCTGGTGCGATTGCTCTGTTAGTGCGGTTCCTTTTGAAGAAGTGTGAACGCCCCAACAAGGGGACCGAGACCGCTGAAAAAATGGGTCTTGGTCCTCTTTCAAATGAACTCTGGTGCGGTTTGAATGAAATATGAATGCAACATGGACCAAAGACACGTAAACAAACCAAAAACAGGACATGTCACAAGATGCGACCCTAAAAAGGACAAAAAAAAAAAAGTTTCTACAAGCGTAACACACCCTTAACTTTCTTCGGCAGAATGCAAAAGAAAGTATTTTGAAGAAAGTTTCAACTACTTTTGTCGATAAAATGAAATCCAGTGGGGGTCCAAATTTCACATTATTGATTTTCATTGTAGTGGGGGGGGAGAAAATGCTACGATCTACAGGTCTGAAAACACTTTAAGTCACTTTGAACAAGCACAAACGGTGTGAGAAACGTTATGTGCTGAAGTTTCGTACTTCTTGAATATGAAATCTCCATTTGAAAGGTACGAGCAAAAAAACAACAAAAGAAATATATTCTATTTAATACTTAATAGGGATGCACCGATATGAAAATTTTGGCCGATACCAATAATTCTTTATATTTGAAAGCCGATAACCGATATATTGGCCGATAAATCTAAATCTAAATTTTTATATAATTTTTGAGAGCCTGATTACAAAACAAAAGTCTCAAATTTTGGCCGATACCGATAATTCTTTATATTTGAAAGCCGATAACCGATATATTGGCTGATAAATCTAAATCTAAATTTTTATATAATTTTTGAGAGCCTGATTACAAAACAAAAGTCTCAAATTTTGGCCGATACCGATAATTCTTTATATTTGAAAGCCGATAACCGATATATTGGCTGATAAATCTAAATCTAAATTTTTATATAATTTTTGAGAGCCTGATTACAAAAACAAGTCTCACCATTAAAAGCCATGTCCCAAGCACACAATTATAATGTTCTCATTATAATATTATGTAGCTTATATGACAGACTTGCGCTGTACGTTGCACATAACTGTATTTTCCTTTTTGAAGTGATTTCAATCATATTTCAAGCAATTCAAAACCATCATGGAGGACAGTGTGCATCTGAAGTGTCTCAGCTGAAGGAAATAATATTTATCAGCCGATATATATCGGCCAAATTTTCTTATCAGGCCGATAACGATAACATTAAAAATGAACATATATCGGCCGATACCGATATGGTGGCCGATATATTGTGCATCCCTGATACTTAAACCATTCAAATGCATCTGTCTTTATACACCAGGCTCTCCCATATTCAAATGACTGAGAGCAGGTGTTAATGTATGCAAACCTGATCAGCAGAATCTCTCCAGAGGAGCATGGGACATATAAAGAAGCACATTATGGAGATGGGAAGGGGTGGTAGAGATCTCGTCACAGGAGCCTGCAGCACGCCGTCTTAAAGCTCAGCCGCCCTGTTCAAAAGCCGAAATAGGTCTGCTGGAGGGAATGCCCAGAGGGACAACCCACGAGTCTCTGAGCCCCTTCCCCTTGTTTTCCAGATCTACAGTCTCCCTCTGGGACAAAGCCTTGCCAATCGAGGCACTAACTCAGAAGAGCTAACTCCAGTGATGTTGAAGTATAGGTGTGTTTGAGGTAAAAAGAGCTGATGTTACTGTACTGCTACGGTACATCTGCAAAATAGCCTCACCGTGACTCCCTGTAGCGCTGTGTGGAGTCTCGAGCGCGCTGGGAACATTAAACACAGGTCAGATTGCTTGGCCTACAATATAAAGCCAGGTGTGAAATACGACTTTCATAGTCCTTTTCCCCCTTCCTCTAAGAGAAGGAAAAAGGGCCATTAAAGAATAGTTCACCACAGGTTGGATGTCAGCGTCATGGGTTTCGTGTCTGTCTTGTGATCAGACGTCATGAAAACTGTGGCATGAATACGATTTGAGAGTTTAATGAATTATATGATTTGAAAAATGACTCACACAAAGCTATCATATGACTTTAGAAAGTGTTATGATTGCAAGTAAAAATTAAATGAAAACATTTCCAGTTAATGAAATGAAAAAAAAGTTTTTACTGTTGTTTTGATCAAAAACATTAAAATATTCTTACTGATCCCAAACTTTTCAATGATTTTCTAATGAAAACTGAAATATTTACCACACAACTGCGGTAGACCTAAAAATGCCACTAAATAGACTGAATTTAACTAGGGATGCACCAATTTTGGCCGATACGATAACCGATAATTCTTTACATTTGAAAGCCGATAACCGATATATTGGCCGATTAAATCTAAATCTAAATTTTTATATAATTTTTGAGAGCCTGATTACAAAAACAAAAGTCTCAAATTTTGGCCGATACCGATAATTCTTTATATTTGAAAGCCGATAACCGATATATTGGCCAATAAATCTAAATCAAAAATTTTATATAATTTTTGAGAGCCTGATTACAAAAACAAAAGTCTCACTATTAAAAGCCATGTCCCAAGCACACAATTATAATGTTCTCATTATAATATTATGTAGTCTATATGACAAACTTGTGCTGTACGTTGCACTTAACTGTATTTTCCTTTTTGAAGTGATTTCAATCATATTTCAAGCAATTCAAAACCATAATGGTGGACAGTGCGCATCTGAAGTGTCTGAAGGAAATAATATTTATCAGCCGATATATATCGGCCAAATTTTCTTATCAAGCTGATAACGATAACATTAAATATGAACATATATCGGCTGATACTAATATGGTGACCGTATATCGTGCATCCTTACATTTAACACAGTTAAGCATTTTAACTGATACTAGTAGTGCATTAACTTTGGTAACCCTAAAATACTAAAAACTAATATAAAAACTAAATAAACTGAAAACAGAATAGTCAAACATACTAAATAAAAGAAAACTAAATCTAACTCATATGGACTAGTTTCATGGTGCGTTTACCACATTTTGGATCTTCACAGACTACAGTCACTATGCCACTGTATGGAAAACAGGTACTGGAAATTATTCGAAATGTCCACATAAAAATGACCAGCATAACAGTTTGGAATAACACGAGGACACATAAATAAGTTTGGTGTAAAACATTCCTTTAAAAAGGTTTGCTCAGGGACGTGACATTTTTCGTTAGACATGAACCAAGGTGAGGACAAATCAGCTCATGACAGCTCCAAAGTAAAATTTCTGTGATGAATCGCCAGAGATAAACGGGTCCCACGTTCTGCTCTCATCACATCAAAGAAATCTGCCAAATGTATGCCTTGAGCACACCTGACATCTCGCCTGAGGCTCTCTGATAAAACCATCTTTAAACATGAACGAATCACACATAACCGTCCTACAAAAGCACTGTTAGAAAATCATGTTTTCGACCCTCCTATCAATTATTCAGATGCACGAGACAAGAGAAAATGGAGAAAACGACAAGTTCCTAAAAAGTTTTCTGACGAAAAACCAAAGCGCCGCATCCTCGCGTCAACGCTGCCAAACTGAGGATCCATCTGCTCTTTTGGCCAGAGATGATGCACTTTCAATGGATCTGTTTTTCATAGTGTTTTAATGCTCTGCCACACTTTACACCGAGTATAGAAACTCTACACTACTGCACAATAAACGTGAGTTCAGCTGGAATTATGTTTGCTAAGGTGAATCATTCATTCAAGCCATTTCTGGACATGCAAAAGCCATGAAACATCTCATAATTTTGAGTGGTCACTATCAGCAAAACCTGAATTAGACGTTTCAATTGAAGTGCAGAGCCAAAAAGCTAGTCCTAGTACGAGAACAACATCGCCATATGGGGGTCAAAGACGAAAAAGGGTTTTCAAGCATCAAAACAATAAGTGTAATACAGCTTTGAATTGTTGTCGTTGTTGTTTTTCAATACATCAGAACAGGTCCTGTTTGTTTGTTTTCTGAGCAAAAATGAAATATCATACATTTTTACCATGATTTACAGAAGACACCCACTAACATGTCATTCAGTGAAACAATCTTGTCAGGGATATTTACAACAAAACATCTATTTATGCCATATTAAAGACTAATTACTTTTACCCCAAATGCTAATTACTTGTAATTTTACATTTTTACATAACTTTGCCACTATTCTAGGTTTTGCTCATTTGTCAGAAAAAAAATGTAAAATGCAATTAAATGTAGTATGCTCACTTATTCTTTATTTTAATACATACAGGTCAGAATAAGTATGTTGTTTCAATTTTTACATAAATATAAGTGTGGAAGATTCTTTCACCCACATTTTGACATTTTACTCTCCCAAAACTTATTTGAAACCTTAAAAATAGACATTTTACTTGCATTTAATGTGCTTTCTATGTCACTTTTGTAAATTTCTATTGATGTGGACATCTAAATGTCTTGACCCATGGACACTTATCAGCCATCACTGAATTATAACACATGCCGAACTAAAAGAAACTTTTGGACAAACCAGGAAAGGTTTGGAATTAGATATAGCCGAGATATAAGACTGTATACGGTTCCTGCATTTCCATGACTTATCCATGACCTTTCCAGCCATTCATAATTACCAGATGAGGATTTCTAAAAGTCATTTCATAGAGAGAGTGCTTTTGAATGCATAATGTAGACTATTAAACACATTAGTCTCCAATAAGACCCTTATACTCCAGAAAGCCTATACTATAAACATCCCTGTAGAAGCTTTTCAATGATTTTGGGAAGCATGTTTAAACTACACCGTACACATAATATGCACAAAGCATCATAACTTGGATGTCTTGCCACAAAATACAGGCCCTAGCTTATATATTTAAGACAAAAGTGTAAGAAAATAGAGAATTTTTAAAACTTAAAGTGGAGCTGTGATCAATGAATAAGAGCAACTCTGTGTGTTTTAAACTAACTATAAACTTCTACCATGTCAAAAACCATCTCTATTTCATTACACTAGTTTGCACAGTCTAACATGGGTCTGCTCATCAAAGACGAGATCTTGGGACTTCTGTGTGTCTCGTGCACAAGAAGCATCTGAGCATCTACATCATGCATACATTTAAACTCTGCATCTGCATGCTACAATTAATACTGCCTGAATGCATTACAAAGTTACTTTCAAGCGAGCTCGAGCAGCATGCATGAACAAAAACACACACATGAACAATGCACGGAATCTGCAAACAAACTACTTCAGTGCAGTGCATCAGAGAGCGTGCATGTTTTACTCTATATGTGACACAAGGCAGAAATCCACTTACTTCTCTCTGGCTTGACTATCGGATGGAACAACAGCTCCTTTCCCTTTGGCGTACATGGTGGACTCTGTTTGAAGACTTTTAACCTACTCAACACCTGTCAAAGGAAGCGGCCAGGAAAACGGTCTATCTCCATAGCTACCCGCTTAGTGTTTTCCTCCCTTTTCGTACATCTCCAGCATTGGCCACAAATCAGGCACAGTTTCTACTGGGGGAACTTGAAACAGTCTACTGGTGGATTTTTTTTTTCAATCGCTGTTCCAGGATTATTCTCTTCCTCCCGCTGCTGTGGAGAAGAGGAGGGGCTCCTTAAAGGGGAAGGAGCGGATTGTTGTGCTGTCTAGACCTGTGTATATCAAACTTAACTGGAAACTAAAACATGTCATATGCAGAGCACTAATTCTAGATATTAATATTGGGATTCTCAATAGGATTTGAAATGTTTCAAAAATAAATATATTTATTTGACAAAAGAAGAGGCCATCTCATGTTGATCTTTATTTGTAATGTTCACTCATGGTAATCAAGTTTTTTCCTTTATTTTTTGTATTTTTTGTTTCTCTGAACATATCAAATCGAAGAATTTCTTTTAGACCATGTCTGTTAGCAGAAATTTCATTTAAAACTGTTTTATTATTTATTTTTTAAATTCCGGGAAAAGTAACCAAGATATTATTATTCATCATCTTGCACTATGAAGATTATTGTCTAATCAAATGCTTTCTGGAATTAAAGGGGTGGTTGATTATGATTTCACTTTTTTAACTTTAGTTAGTGTGTAATGTTGCTGTTTGAGCATAAACAACATCTGCAAAGTTACGACGCTTAAAGTTCAATGCAAAGGGAGATATTTTCTTTTACAGAATTCTCTGTTTTAGGACTACAACGTGCTTCTTCCTGGGTTAGTGACATCACACCCCAAAATTAACATAAACCCCGCCCCCGAGAACACACAACAAAGGGGGTGAGGCCATGTTGGGCTGCTTTAGAGAAGAGGAAGAGTTGTTGTAGTAGAGTGTTGTTGTCATGCCGTCATTTTACGCCGGACTGCTTCACAAACGAGGGTCAATTCAACGCTGGATTTGCACAAAAGATTAACATGACGGCACATGCTAGTCGATGAGCTGAATCAACTCCACAGCAACTACATAAATTTATCCACTAACCATTCAGAAACATCTAAAAGTTGTAACTTCTTCCTGAGTCTCTCCATCAGTGTCGACTCCGGTTTGAACAATGTAAGGCTGAACACCGTCGTCATTTTGGCTGCGTGAGATTCTCCAGCTTTGTTGTTGTTGGGCGACCGAAGCGCGAGCTGTTAAAGCTCCGCCCTCTTCTGGAAAGGGGGCCGGGAGCAGCAGCTCATTTGCATTTAAAGGGACACACACAAAAACGGCGTGTTTTTGCTCAAACCCAAATAGGGGCAAATTTGACAAGCTATAATAAATGATCTGTGGGGTATTTTGAGCTGAAACTTCACAGACACATTCTGGGGACACCAGAGACTTATATTACATCTTGTAACAGGGGCATTATAGGTCCCCTTTAAAGTTTCCCTCTCCCAAAACCATCCGCTGATATCTAGAAAGTAACAAATCGTGGTTCATTGCTGTGATGTAACTAAAGCCTATTGGCCCTTTAAAGGGATAGTTCGCCCAAAAACGAATTTTTGCTGTTAATTTACTCACCCTCAGGCCATTTCCAGATGTAGGTGAATTTTTTTTTCCAGCTGAACAGTAAAGAATATTTTTAGCTGAAACCGTGGTGATTTGTCAAATGCAAGTCAATGGCTACCGTCACTTTAAGAGTCAAAAAACAACATTTGTCATTATGCGACAAGAAGCTCGCGCTCCAGACTGTTGTGAACGTGCGACTGTTTGCCGAGGCTGTGGATTACAGGTATTAATGCTGTAAATAATGTTCAGTTTCTTGCACTTCGCTTCATAAGACCTCAATGTATCGCCAGGAGGCGCTGTATTAATTTTGTTTTGCCTGTATATGTTTGTTTGTTTTTTTTTATCTCAAAGTGACGGCACCCATTGACTTCTATTATATGAATCACAGAGGACCAAAATCTTCTTTACTGATACATCTTGGATGGCCTAAAGGGTGAGTAAATTAACAGCAACTTTTCATTTTTGGGTGAACTATCCCTTTAAATTTATTCATGAAGAATTAATCAATTAAATTAAGCATTTCCTCCTATCTACACACATCTTATTTGAACTTCCAAAAAGTGACTTGTATTTTGAAATGCATTTGTCAGGTTCTGATTTACAGCATGTATAGGGCGCATAATGACACTAGGTCAACAAGGACACCAGTGTAGGACAACTAACCACATCGTCTCCATTACACAAGTGATGTTTATCCAGAATGTTCTTCCACGCTCTCCGGCCTCCTCCTGTGGTTCATGAGGCATGGCTGAGTCATGTTCAGCTCTGGCAACTTCTTCTTTAAATACCAGTACGTCTGCTGGCCGACATGTTGGATAATATACATCTACCTGTTAGAAATGAATGACTTGCTTCAGTGTCCCTTTAAGACTTTGAAGGGTGGAATGCCAGAGCTGAGGTGATGTTTTCATGCTGTTTTTTTACTGTGGGAAAGACAGAGCCACTGCACAGCTGACTGCATGTTTGTAGGGTTTGCCTTTTCCAGAGAGCGGAAAAAAATTCATGTTGATGACTATATTCCACAGGCGTCTCCCGATGAGAGAGAGAGAGAGAGAGAGAGACAGAGGGTGAAAGAAGAGAGAGAGAGAGATGGAGGGTAAGGTGGAGATAGAGAGAACGCAAAAGATGGAGGGCGAGGGAGATGGAGAGAGGCGAGACACTCTGAGAATAGCAAATACCTGCATTCTCCACCTCTGCAGCAGAAACACAACAATCTGTACTAACAGACCCCAAACAAACGCAAAATCTATCCTTGAATGCTTTATATTAAAAAAGGTCTTTAAATTCAAATAAGTGTCTATAGTGCTGCTTGAAAAGGCATTTAAAAATGTCTCTGTTTCTAATCATGAAATGTAATGAGATGTATAAACAGACACGCCCAGTTAAATGGCAACCAGGGGTGCAGTTGCATTCATTGTTGACCGCTGAGCGAGTGTGTCATTGGCTGTGGGGTGAAGGCAGATCGAGCAGAAGTGCTTGTGGAAAAACGCTGCGCTGTGAACAAGTGTGGTGAATGGCATCATTGCGTGGAAAAGCACCAGACCTCAGAAGCTCAGTGTTTCAGAAAGTTAGACTGTGGCAATGGGAATGAGAGTCTTAAAAACATAAGACTCCCTGATCCCCATTTTGTCACATTCTTTCTCTCCAGCATTCCTTGTATGTTCCAAAGGGTTAAAGCATGGGAAGGTAAGCCCCTGCTGGTGGATGCTGGAACATACACAATATACTTTTATAATGTAAGGAACAGTTAAAAAGTTTGGAGTCTGTAAGATTTCTTTCTGTTTTTAAAAGAAGTCTCTTATTCTCACCAACATACAGTAAAAACAGCAGTATTGTGAAATATTATTACACATGATCACATGATCCTTCAGAAAAGATTTGGTGCTCAAATAAGAGTTCTCGTTATTATCAATGTTGAAAGTTGGCGCTTAATATTTTGTTCATTGTCATTTTTTTCATGATTCTTTGATGAATGGAAAGTTTAAAAGCAGCATTTATTTAACAAAAATCTTTTGTAACATTATAAATGTCATTTTTGGTCAATCTACTGAATAAAAGTATTCTTTACTAAAAACTCCCCCAAACTTTTGAACAGTGTAAATCGTAAATATTTTAATATAGTACAGAATATGTCTTAGTGCCAATTATTTGAAAGAAATAAAGAAAGAAAAAGAACAATAAAATATATATTTTTACCCTTTCTGCTGTTTTTGTCATCACAGGTCATGATAGCTGCTAATGAAAGGTACTGTGTGTGATCTTATAGAGTCATCCGCCAATCAGTGTCTCCAGAGTAATTAGTCACATGACAGTTATGGCTCAGGTGATTGGCTCAGAACTAAATGCCCCTGAGCAAAGATGGTCCTGCACCAGTGAGCAGCTGTTATTGAGATGACTGGGAATGCTAATGGATAGTTGTATTCAGGTGTTATTATAGACCTTTACCATATTTTCATACTCATAAGGAAAGTATAATACTTCATAAACAAGCAGACCTCATATCTGTCCACACCATTCTCCCTCTAGCACAGACATTGTTTCTGTATTTAAGGGTTAGTTCACCCAAAAATGAAAATTCTGTCATCATTTACTCACCCTCGTGTTTTTCAAAACCTATAAGACCTTCGTTCATCTTCAGAACACAAATGAAGATAAATTTCATAAAATCGGAGCCAGTTCTGAACTCTCCATTGACAGCTACGCAACTACCACTATGACACTTCAAAAACTTCATTAAGAGATTGTAAAACGAATCCATATGAATTGAGTGGTTTATTCAAAATTTTCTGAAGAGACACGATCACTTTATATGATGAGCAGGAAGCTGAAGCTCAAACCTGCTGTGTAAAGCCCGGAACACACCAAGCCGACGGTCGGCCTTCGGGCAGTTTTTGTTCGTGTTTTCTCAGTGTATTCCGCACTGTCGGCTGAAGTTGGTCCTTGTCGGCGCTTTTTCGGCCGATTCGACATGTTGAATCGGCGTCGGAGCTCGTCGGTCAGTCGGGCCATCTGATCATTCTGATTGGCTGTTCAGCTACTGCCACCTGCTGGTACGGAAAGGCATTTCATCTTACGCAGGCGCAGAACGGATGTGCTACTTGGCCGTCGGGTGTCGAGCGTCGGTTTGGTGTGTCAGGGCAACTTTGACCCAGACGCTGCCGACGTGAGCCAACCCCGCGGTCTGTTTTCATCGCCACTAGTTCGTCGGCGTCGGCTTGGTGTGTTCTGGGCTTAACACATGAGAATGAACCTGAGAATGGTTCATGGATTAGTTTTACAATCTCTTTATGAAGTTTTTGAGTGGTAGTTGCACAGCTGTCAATGGAGAATACAGAACTGTCTCAGATTTTATTAAATATATCTACTTTTGTGCTCCGAAGATGAACGAAAATCTTACAAGTTTGAAACAACATGAGGCTGAGTAATTATTGACAGAATTTTCATTTTTGGGCGAACTAACCCTTTAATCCTCATGTACTGTTGTGGGTCAATTTGACCCGTTTTGATTTTTGAGTTGTCGGAAATACCAGCTATATTGTTTTTTTCTCAAAATTTTGTGACCTTTTCTCATTTAGGGTCATGAACATGCATGCAAAGTTTCAACACAGATGTGTTGTGAAATGTGCAGACAGAAATTTTATACGTTCGTACTGTTCGTGGGTCAATCTGACCCATATACAGCCATTCAAAAGCAACTACAGACCCAAAATACAAAACACTTCTGTGTTGTATGTCAGAACTCCTCAACTCTAGTCCTAGTTGCAGTGAAAATATAAAGTTGTTTCACATGTTAAGTGTCTGTCCCACTTTTTGAGCATAGATATGAAAATGACTTTTTCAACTTAAATTGTTAAAAATCTTGAATACTTCAGAGCACACTTCACAGATTATTGTAGAAGTAAAAAAGTTGTAAAAGAAAAGTTAAGAAAAGTTATAGAAGTTTAAGTTTATGAAAATGTAAAAAATAATATATATGTTTATATTTTATATAAAATATATATTTTACAAAACATGTTCAACTCTAAAACTTCAAGAAAATCAAAGCTAAACATCTGAACAAGTTCTGTGCCAAATTTTAGGTTGATATCTCAAAAAATGAACTTTCAGTAATATTTTGTTTGGGAGCAGTACCAAACTTCTCCACTAGATGACATCCAGACTCCGCCGGTGACTCTTCCATTTCCATATATGGTTTGAGTGATCTGAACCATATTTTTCCATACTTTTCAAAATATTTATGAAGTAGACATCCTATTCAGAAGAAATTTGTGCAGTAATGTTAATATTTGATTTGAATTCGATCCCTAAAACACATATAAAAACATACGGAAAGAACCAGAGCGTGTGTTATAGTTTGGCACCGCATCACAAATGAAGAATCTATCGCTGTTTATCTATTGCTCTGTCATTTCTTTTGAGAATCAGTCACCAAATATGAAAACTAGAGTCTGAAAACTTTCAAATGATATATAGTTTGTCAAGATTACTTTAGATTTAGACTAAGATATTATTATTATTATAAATGTAAAATGGTAAATGTTCCATTCAGTCTTTAAAATTTTTATAAATCATAAATTCAGATATTTATTCTTTGTAATGTGTGAAAAGTATTGATATTAAAAGTTTATTATTTGTACATTTTTTTCATAGTGTGATTTTTGGGGAATTGTATTGAGTCCAGTTAGGGTCAATTTGACAGGCAGTCGCCAGAAACCGAACAGTTCATGAGGGTTAAAGTGAAAAATTGCTCAATGAATGCATCATTTGCTGATAGCCTCTTCCTCAGATGAAGTTACAGTACGAGTGTGTAAACATGACTGTAAACATCCCTGCTCGAGACACATGCAGTGAGACGGCAGACACACACACTTCACCAATGTAAGCAGCAGCTGAACCCTGAATTGAGCTAAACACTGAAACTCCAGAGAGTGGCTTACGTAAATATTATTTTGGTCAGACTGTCTTCAACCCTGATGTGTAAAGCAACATTCCCCCCTAAATCTCCACAATATATGATAGTGATTAAATGAGTATTGTTCTGAAGGAAATGTGTATGACTTTCTTTTTTTCTGTGGAACACAAAAGAAGATGAACTATCCGTTTAAGACTGAAATTATGAGTTCAGGATGAATTGAGTTCACTCAGGGTTAAAGATTTAGAATAACCCCCAACCAGAAAGTTGCAGTGTGATGAAGAAAACGAAGAATTAAAACAAAATGTACCCTGAAGTAGTAATGCTAAGCTGCACAAAACAGTTCCAGCGCTCTGTGAAATGTGCTTGATTTTTGACATCCGCAGTGTGGGCACCGGAGCCAGATTCTCGTCACGACAGTTGTGCATAATGTGTTTGTGGTTTCCATATTGAATTGAGTTGGTAGGGGTAGCCTTCGAGAAAAGGATCTCATTATTAGTGCCAGCGAGAAATCTTCCTTGCTCTCGGTTGCGTGTTGTGGGTGTTGGAGGAGTGGGGGATGAATGTGTGTGTGTGTGTGTGGTTGAGGAAGAAAAAGTGGGAGAAAGTGAGCTAGACAAAGTAAAGTAAGCTAATGTGAAGCATACAGTATGTATGTTGATTTTATTGCGATAGATGATGGCAGAGATAGAGGCTCTGTTGAGCTGCCTCACTGCGTACTACTTAGGGAGCTGGATTGTAAATCAGCATACTAACCTTTTTAGAGCCTCATAAATGAATGATTTTGGACTCTAGGAAGCAGCTCACAACAACACATGGTGTAATGAATACACACAACACACTTACACTGGCATAACATTATGACCACCTTCCTAATATTGTGTTGCTGCCAAAACAGCCCTGACCCGTCGAGGCATGGACTCCTCTAGACCCCTGAAGGTGTGCTGTGGTATCTGGACCAAGATGTTAGCAGCAGATCCTTTAAGTCCTGTAAGTTGTGAGGTGGAGCCTCCATGGATCGGACTTGTTTGTTCAGCACATCCCACAGATGCTCGATTGGATTGAGATCTGGGGAATTTGGAGGCCAAGTCAACACCTCAAACTCGTTGTTGTGCTCCTCAAACCATTCCTGAACCATTTTTGCTTTGTGGCAGGGCACATTATCCTGCTGAAAGAGGCCACAATACACCATGAAAGGGTGTACATGGTCTGCAACAATGCTTAGGTAGGTGGTACGTATCAAAGTAACATCCACATGGATGGCAGGACCCAAGGTTTCCCAGCAGAACATTGCCCAAAGCATCACACTGCCTCCGCCGGCATAGTGCATCCTGGTGCCATGTGTTCCCCAGGTAAGCGGCCATCCACGTGATGTAAAAGAAAACGTGAATCACCTTCTTCCATTGCTCCGTGGTCCAGTTCTGATGCTCACGTGTCCACTGTTGGCTCTTTCGGCGGTGGACAGGGGTCAGCAGCCCCATACGCAACAAACTGATGCACTGTGTATTCTGACACCTTTCTATCAGAACCAGCATTAACTTCTTGAGCAATTTGAGCTACAGTAGCTCGCCTGTTGGGTCGGACCACACGGGTCATATATATATAGCTAGATGAGTATATTGTGAACTGGAGGTGTCGTATTGCAGCATGTGTTTATATATGTACTATATAAAGATTTTGATAAATGACGCCAGAAATAGTTTAAGCGTGTGCATGTATGTATGCAAATGTGTGCTTATTTGCATGTGTGTGTGTAACGAGCAGCCATCGTCCAATCAGGATCATTGGTGTGTGTGTGGTGAGGGCAATCCGGATCATAACAAGCCCAGCCGAGGGTGTAGAGGTGGGGGTCTAACAGAGAAACGTGACCTACATCACCCTACACACACACACACACACTCTCAGCATCTCATTAACATAACGCACATATGTGTGTACAACAAACAAGCGACAGTGACTTGAGACGGGTGAGGATGGAGAGCTATTTACGTCACTCTCTTTGTTTATTTTAATCTGCCACGCTCATCCCGTACTGCCTATTCAGCAAGCCTGTTTTCATTTGCCTATCAGCAGATGCCCTTTTCCTGATTTATAATGCTCACGGCATCACCTCGCCGACTCAGGAGGGAAATATTTAATTAAACTGGAGATGGGTGGGCCTCTTGTGCCGCTCGCAGGGTGTTTCTCAGGTATAACCGAACCCGAGAAACCAGCGTAATGTGACGGAGACCGATTGTTAAGGATCTCTGAGGATGTGTAATGCTGTCTAAACTACATCCCTCTGCTTTTTACTTTTCACTGTCTGGAAAACCTGATTAAAATATGCAGAATCTCATGGTTAGAATGAATTATTACTGTTCCGAAAAGTCTACAAGAAAGTGAGTTCCCAGAATGTGGTCTCAAAGAGAACGATGTGTGTGTGTGTGTGTTGTGCAGCTGGTGGTATTTCTCTCCGTCATTTCCCTCTCAGTGCATTTGTGTTAGTAGCAGCCGGCTCAGGACAGCCATTAATCACAGGATAAAATGATAGATGTTCTTCACAGAATAAGTGGATGCAGTGTGCATGCTGAAATAACCTGCTGTGCTGCTCAACACACATACACACACTACAGTACACTAGCACAAAACATCTCCAGAATGCACACGTTTTATGGGGACTTTCTATAGACATAATGATGTTTATACTGTACTAACTGTATATTCTGTGCGCTAACCCTTACCCTGCCCATCACTGAACACTTTCTGCATTTTACATTTTCAAAAACATAATTTAGTGTGATTTATAAGCTGTTTTCCTCATGGAGACCAAAACATTTTGTCTCCACAACATATCTGAACCACACACACACATACACACACACACATAATAATAAGCACCTGAATCAGTGACTCAGTGAGTCAAGTCAGAAATTGATCAGTTCAGTTTGTGAATCAATGAATCATTACCAGTATTATAACCTGGATTAACTGATTCACTAAAAATAATTGACTCAAAAAAAAAAAAAAGATTAATTAAATTGTTTAAAATGTATGCAAATATGTCAAACAGCTGTGTCAGGACAGTACTAAATGAAAGGAAAGAAAAAAGTGAACTAAATCATCATAAAAACTGCATCTTTTTAATTTAGTCCTGCTCTGATACAGCGTTTTGACATTCTGTAAGGGTCTGATTCTGATTCTGAACTGTATATATGCAGAATTAATGAAGTTGTGTGTCTATATTAATAATAAATAAATAATAAAAAATGAACAGCAAACAATATACAAACTCTAAAGCATTTATGCTCTTATTTCTGAGACTCAAGTGTGCTGTACACTCATACTAGAGTCAGTCATGTACTTTACTACAGTTTTTCAAAACAACAACTAGTGAAATACTATTGAAAATCAGTTTCATATTCTAAAAGTGTGTGACTTTCAGAGCTCAGTAATCAGAGCGTCATCCAGCCCTGATCACACACCGATAAACTCTGATAAACGAGGATGAATCGATTTCATCACAATCAGCTGTTTGTTTTTTCCATTTCAAAGGACACATGAAGGAGTCTCTCAGTTTAGCTTCAGATGTTCAGACCCAGAACTGACGCTCTGTAACTTCTGTAGAGCTGAACTCCACGCAGTCAGACCGTCTCCAGGATCATTTTAATTGAGTATGGTCTGTGTCACCTATAGAATAATGACTCTGTCTGAGACAGCACTGCTGCTGTTACTGGAGGAGAGATCAGGGAGCGTTTCTGACACATCCCGCTTCTACTGAGATGAACACACAATCATAACGGACACCATCATCAGCGACGGGAAAATAGAAATCAATGCTTATATAAATATAATATATATATATAAAAGGAAAAGCAACTTTTCAAAGCTTAAGTGACAGGATAATGTGATGCAAAAGTAATGAGGACAAACTGAGCTGTCATAGCAGATGATCTTTATAATAAAAACTATAATACAAAATAAATTAACACAAATTATAATATAGTAATTTAGTAATTATTTGTCTGTATTGTATTTTATATATATATATATATATATATATATACACACACACACAGTGCACAGCTTAAATGAGTACACCCCTTCTGAACAAATACAAAAGATGTATTTTCTTTATGATCACTAATACAATTCATGGAAAGATGGCAAAACTAAAATGTATTAAACATATACATAATAAAAACTGAGAAATATATGTCATTAATGGCCATAAAATAAGTAAATTAGCCAGTTTTGTTTAAATGAAGGATTGTATAATATTCTAATACTTAGTATGCTCTCCATAATTTTGAATATACTGCTCTGACCCTTCTTGGCACGGAGTGTACAAGTTCATGACAAATTGTCACATGTTTAACTCCTGGATGATGAGCTCCTTAAATGCCCTGATCTTTAATGGGGAGTGTTGCTCAATTCGTCTCTACAGAATCCCCCACAGGCGCTCAAGAGTGTTAAGACTGAGTGCAATACATGTCCACAGAAGCTTTTTCACCTTGGGAGAATGCATATCCTCATTGTCGTGCTGAAAAAATGCCCAACAATGCAGGGAATGAGGAAAGGGTAACATCTTCTGTTTCAAGTTTGTGTATTAAATTACACAGTGGTGTGGGAATTCATGACAGCATTGATAAAGCACAACTCCCTCACACCTTCAGCACTCATACATCCCTATATAAGAGCTTTACTACCACTGAACTTTACTGTGGGAACCAGGCACTTCTCACTGTACTCCTCCTCTAGCAACACCAGAACATTTTGGATGCTGTTAGATCCAAAATGATTGATTTGGTCTCATGAGACCAGAGTATTGATTCCCAGAATCTATATTTTGTAAATATGGGCTTTGGAAATGGCTAACTGACTTTATTGTGCTTTGGCTACAGTAGGTAGTTCCAGTGAGAACAACAACCATGCATGTCATTTCTGCAGGCTGCATCTTACTCTGTGAGATAAACAGTCACTCTTTTCATAGCTTTTGCTGGCTCTGAGACACTCGCTTGGTATTTCTCCTGCTCTTTGTCTAGCAAAAAAATCCCTCATCACTAAATGAAAGCTTAAAATGAAGGCCTGATTATTTCAGGGGCCTTGTCACAAGTCCATTGTTTTTGATTTTCTGTGTTACTTTTGCTATATTTTCACACTTAAAACAATGATTTGGTAATCCTCTTGTACCACTGTCCTCTTTTGTGCTAAGAAATAAGTCTCCTGATAGTTCTCTCCCAAGTGGTTCCGTTGTTGTCAGCATTAAGTCTGAGAATGATTCAGTGGGCTATATAACACTTTTAATTGTCAAGAAATTACTTCTCTTTAAATGTTTTGGTTCAACATACTTACCTGTTGATCAAACATTGCCTTAAACTTACACCAGAAAATTTTTATTTTGTTTTATTTAGTAACTTTTAGGAGGGTGTACTCATTTTTGCTACACAACATTTTATCACCTTGATAAGAAAATCTTATTTTCCTGAATAATTTTGACATGCTTCTTTGGTAATTGATTAAGCAGACTTGCTGGAACATTAAATCTCTAAAGAACCCTAAAATGTCTTCTAAGTAATTGAGTAATTGCTGACTTTCAGAAGTTTCAGAAGGGGTGTACTCATTTATGCTGTGCACTGTAATTAGTTATTAATATATAATTGGTTCTCACTTGTTTTTGCACGTGTTCATAATTTCCCTGAATGACAGCCTGGACAAAAATTATGTTCGCACAATTTGTCATGTTTCATCACGTTATTATCACAAATAAAACAATCGACTCCAAGTACAACTACACAATATGCATTATTAATTTTTAAATTATATTAGAATAAAGGGTGAAGATGTCAGTTTTCATCACTTTTGGACACTACTGTATATAAATGTATAAAAATAAATCAAGAATTTAAAAAATAATTACATTTATTATTTTTTAAAATGATATTCCTCAGACAGTATCTATCAGTATAATTGTGAATGATGAGAGCAGGAGCCGGCTGATTTGCATAGCTAACTGTATTCTGGAGGAGGAGCCTGAGTAATTAAGCACTAAACGGAGGTTGATCTGTTGATCTCTTTAGATTGATTTATTTAAATGGCACAGCTGTAATTGCTCCTGACCAGAAGCCAGAAAAACAGCATCAGGGCAAGACCCTCTTCAGCTCTTCCTGAGGTCACGCTCCATTACAGACCTGCGTCTCTCATCAGCAGAGAGAGCTTTTATTCAGATTTCATGCTAATTGAATAGACTTGTTTGCATGTCAATCAGCTTATTTATGAGTTCTGTGTATTTGCATTAATGAATTTCCAGAGGATCACAGTTACTGAGAGAATCAGTGCTGACCTTCAGAGCTGGGAAGAGAAGAAATACTTTATGATAAAATAAATGATTTCATGTCATTATCGCTACTGTATTATACACCTAACAGATAATACAACTAAATAAATCAGAGAGTTTTTGAGTCAAAAGTTCAATTACATAAATGTTTGTAATGTTTGTTTTCTCTAATTGATTTCAAACAACTAAAAACATACAGTTTATAAACATTCTGTCCTCCTAAACTAAAATTATGATATTGCCATATTTTGTAATAATATCATAAACTGTGATCTCGGGATAAGAGGTTTTTTTTTTCCGTTTGTTTGTTTTTACAAAAATGTCATGATGGGGCATATATATATATATATATATATATATATATTTACAATTTAGCAATTACAAGTTCTGTTGCTCAAAACTTTTTTTTTGCTCTTTTATAAATAGTTTTTTACTGTTTCAATTTAGCTGAAAAACATGGCATGGCAAAATACTCTCACACAAAAAAATTAAATTAATTGTATCTTTTGTCAAGGGCAATAATAATTTTTTTTCATTGCCATATAAAATAGATTTTTTTAAATGACCAAAATATAAATTATATAAATAAAACAGAATTTATTTAAATTAAAAATAACTGAAAATAATTCACTATACACTGTAGAACCTGATAAGCTACCTTATCAGGATGCCTTAAACCATTTAAGATTTTAAAACCAATAAGTAGGGATACATGATATATCGGCAATCATATCGGGATCGGCCGATATATGTTCATTTTTAATGTAATGAGAACATTATAATTGTGTGCTTGGGACATGGCTTTTAATGGTGAGACTTTTGTTTTTGTAATCAGGCTCTCAAAAATTATTTAGGATTTAGGTTTATCGGCCAATATATCGGTTATCGGCTTCCACATATAAAGAATTATTGGTTATCGGTATCGGCCAAAAAATTTGAGACTTTTGTTTTTGTAACCAGGCTCTCAAAAATTATATAAAAATTTTGATTTAGATATATCGGCCAATATATCGGTTATCGGCTTTCAAATATAAAGAATTATCGGTTATTGGTATCGGCCAAAATTTGACACTTTTGTTTTTGTAATCAGGCTCTCAAAAATTATATAAAAATTTTGATTTAGAATTATCGGCCAATATATCGGTTATCGGCTTTCAAAAATAAAGAATCATCGGTTATTGGTGTCTGCCAAAATTTGAGACTTTTGTTTTTGTAATCAGGCTCTCAAAAATTATATAAAAATTTTGATTTAGATTTATCAGCCAATATATCGGTTATCAGCTTTCAAAAATAAAGAATTATCGGTTATTGGTATCGGCCAAAATTTGAGACTTTTGTTTTTGTAATCAGGCTCTCAAAAATTATATAAAAATTTTGATTTAGATTTATCGGCCAATATATCGGTTATTGGCTTTCAAATATAAAGAATTATCAGTTATCGGTATCAGCCAAAATTTGAGACTTTTGTTTTTATAATCAGGCTCTAAAAAATTATATAAAAATTTAGATTTAGAATTATCGGCCAATATATCGGTTATCGGCTTTCAAATATAAAGAATTATCGGTTATCGATATTGTCCAAAATTTTCATATCGGTGCATCCCTACCAGTAAGTATGAGTACTGTAAACTCATATACATTAAGTTAAATTCACTTATATTTTCGTGTTGGTTTAGTCAATCATTAGAGTAAACTCAACTTAAAGATTTTAAGTTAATTCCACTCAGTTTGAATTCAGGTAACAAATCTAACCAAGTCTTAACAACTATATAGCTACTTAAATGGTTTGAAGAAACCGATTGCCTTAACTCTCAGGGGTCAGCGGTAGCACCAGCGATACCACCTCGCTTTTTTTCTTATCAGTGTGAAAGAGACTCAAAATACTCCGTCGAATTTGGTCATACATACCAGTGTTATACATCATTTGAAACTGTTAAGTGTCTACTTTTATGTGTGTACAAAATAAAGAAAACAAACATGATGCGTGATCTGATCTCTCAGTGAAGTCCATTCTGAAATGCGTCTGAAAATTAACTGAAACTGGTTTAAATTCATCAAACTCAAAGTAATAAAGTTACATAAGAATAGACAAAAACTAACATTGGTACAAAGCAACTAAATGACAGAACAGGTAAAAGCAGAAGAACAGTAAAGTCAAAAGAATAGAAGTCAGTGGAAATCCCCACAAATATACGAAAACAAACATGCATATGTAATGTATGTATGTTTACAGATCTTTTTCTCCTGAACATGTTTGCTCTACCCGTCTCTCCTGTCGGCTCGTCTTGACTTCCACACTTGCCTCATAAAAACTGTAGGCCTGCAACAGACAGAATTTGGATGCTGACATCAATAAAATGCCTCTTGTTGGACTAGACCCATAAAAAAGCAAATATAAATTTTTCCAGAGGTTACGGACTGTGCATCAATGGACAATCCAACTCACAATTTCATGTATCTACTATACTAACTTTCCATGAGATCAGTGAATCTGTAAGGCATCTTAGTTATCAGAGACAGGAGCCATCGGTGGAGGACCTGAAGAAAACACAGGCCTGGTTTTGTGTGTTTAGTATGAAAAACACAATTTGTTTTGCACACAAACTCATCTAAAACAGCCTTTTAGAGGCGGTGGAGAGAGCCGAGAGGGGGAGATGCTGGACGAGGAGAAGAGAATTAGAGGAAAGAGAGAGTTGGGGGTTGGAAGGAGAGATTGAGAGAGAGAGAGAGTACTGAGTAAAGAGGTCAGTGTGAGATTATAAAACAAAGCCCGACCTAACCTGGCCTATTTCTGACTGCAGCTTTCTCTCCACTCAGACCTAGAAATGACAGATTTAAAAGAGTCATGCTTTTCAAAGGAGATGACATGTTTACCTATGATTCAGCTCTGCAAATCCAAGAAATATAGCTTTTAATTTGATTATTTCAATTATGGAGTTTTTATGCTGTATTTTGTACCATGTTGTAATATTATTACATTTTTCTTGCATGAAATTGCAATGACTTACATTTAAAACCAATTAAATCCAGCCTATTATGCAAAATTCACTTTTAAATGGTGTTTGAACATAAATGTGTGTCTGTAGTGTGTGAACACAACCACCCTATACTGATAAAAATCCACACACTCCTCTTTTTTTAATCCTCATAAATCATAAGCAGTGTCTCAGAACAGATGTATTAGGCCCCGCCCATGATTGCTGACAGACTCCGCCCTATTAGCATAGACCCGCCCTCAGTGAGCTGTACACAGTCCTCCATGTTTATCATTTAACAGCAGCATTCAAGTAAGAAATGTATTCTTATTAAAGCTACTGAAGTTATTCAGTCAAGAGCAGTGAGTGATTTTCTGTTTTTCTTTTGTTGTTTGATTCATATTAACAGCAGATACAGCAGTAGGTACTGTATATTACACTGCTGTCACTTTAATACACAGATCTAATATACACGTGATTTCTGTCCCTGCTGTTTACGTTCACAGACATAACCGACTGTGTTTATGTGAACTTTGTGTTTTTGACATAACCTTGTGTGTATTTGACAGTTTAAACACAATAACACGTGAAAGAGAAGTTAGTTTGATACTCACACGACGCACTGTCTGACAAACAGCTTTCTGTGCGCTCAGAAAACCATATATCAGAAGTTTAGTCGATGTTTTGTTAGTATTTGGCAGAGTATCAGATGCTCGAGCTGTACAGGCTCCGCCCTCTTCTGTAAAGGGGGCGGGGAGCAGCAACTCATTTGCATTTAAAGGCACATGCACGAAAACAGCATGTTTTTCCTTCCACTCAAAAATGGGTATTTACAACATAGTATAATAAATGATCTGTGGGGTATTTTGAGCTGAAACTTCACAGACACATTCTGGAGACACCAGAGACTTATATTACATCTTGTGAAAAGGTGCATTATAGGTCCCCTAAAAAAACCAATAATATAATAAATTTGAACCAACATTCATCCTGACTTAAGGAAACATTACATTATTTCCCTGCTCTTCTGAGGAAGTTCTTGGTATGACATTTTCACACACTGGCGAACATTACGAGCAGATGTGTCTGTAGTGATCTCAATGAAGTTCCCTGTTGTAGGAATGTGTGTTTCGTCTCAATGGGGTGAAATACACATTGTTGACAGTCTTGCCCTGAGCCAGTGCTGTAGAGTTTCTTATCCACCCTTTTCAGGGCCTCCGTGGTCCTCCGCCCCCATTCCCTCACACACACAGCCTGTGTACAAACTACCGACAGACAGACGTACAAAGGGCCAGGTCTCGTCTCTTCGGCCAATAGCACTGGAGTATTCCTGACAGCACTTCACAAAAACCCTACAATACACTCTTTCCTCGCGCACGGGAGTCTTCGTCGTTCACACATAAAGACGTATGTTAAATATTGATAAATAATGTCTGTGTGCCTGAGTGGTGCCTTTTTATACAGAAACCCATAGGAATGAAACATATAAATGAGATCTCTTTATTTTCTCAATCACTTCCCCTAGATCCCAATGAGATTAAAGAGAGATTAAATCTTGCTTATATTTTTTGCCAGCGAAAAAGACCTAAGAAATCTCTATGGAAGCCTGTTTCAGCATCAGAGTAAAAAATAAAACAAGTATTTGTAAGATAACTTGAAAAAAAGTCACATTATGAGGTGTAAAGTTGCATTTATAAGAAATAAAGTTAAAATTGGGAGAATGTGAGACATAAAGCCACAGTTACAAGAAAAAAGTTGCAGTTGTGAGATAAAAAGTCACAAATGTGAGACATAAAATCACAATTACAAGAAGTCAAGACCCCAAAGTTTGTAATCAATCAATCAATCAATCACAGATTTAAATATAACCTTAAACATTTCTCTCAATTCATTCATTCAAAACCAAATTATCTGGACTGTTATCCACATTAATTTAACAGCTTCATATTTGTAGCGAATGTCAAAAAAGCCTAATTATTGCCACCATGTCTATATATTTTTTCATCTAAAGAATCTTCAAAATAATAAGTGATATGATAAGATACTTGACCTCTTAACTGTCACCGACCTGTGGGATGTTTGCCACTATATTTTTAAAACAATCATATCTTAGTAAAAACCTAAATACGGACAAACTATATATCATTTGAAAGCTTATAATCTCTAGTTCAAAACAAATTACAGAGGAGCAGTAATTTATCAATTTGCAACAAGAAAATTTTCATACTCATAAGGCGTGTTCAGACCTTTATTTTGAAATAGCGATAAACATGACAAATCATGAAAGTTTGTTTTCATGCCAAGAGTTCAAAAGATAACATCCATTCTATTCTTTGAGCAAAAAGGGTCTGAAAATGTTTTAAATATAAAGAAAAAAATGATAGATTCGCCATTCGTGATACGGCGGCGAGCTATAACACACATACATGTTGTTTTTATGTGTTTATTAGAGGTTGAAATCAAATCAAATTCTGCCAAACTGATCATACTACTTCTGAATAGGATGTCTACTTCATGAATTGTGTGAAAATTACGGAAATATATGGTTCAGATCACTCAAACCATATATGGAAATGAAGGCACCCTTATATGGTCAGTAATGGAGTCTGGTTGTCATCTAGTGGAAGCGTTTGGTATTGCACCCAAACAAAATCTTACTAAAAAGCTCATTTTTTGAGATATCAACCTCAAATTTGGAACACAACTTGTTTAGATTTTTGGCTTTGATTTTCTTGCAGTTTGAGAGTAAAATATGTTTTGTAAAACATTTTTTTACATTTTACATTTTCATAAACTTCAACTTTTTTTCTCTTTAGCATTCATAATTTATTTCACTTCTACAATAATCTGTCTTCTTTAAAACAAGACCAACCTTAGGTCTATACTCCAATGCATTCTTGAATTACAGCCATTTAAGTTTGGATAGTGCATTTTCATGTCTATGCGAAAGACATGAAAATAAAAATATGTTCTTATTTAACTTAAGAGGTTAAATAAAAACGTATCATGAGCTTTAAAAGAAGGAAAAATTAAAAAAAATGAAGCTACTCTTAAAAATAAAGCTTCCAAAATGGGGTTTTCACAGTGATGCCATAGAGGAACCATTTTTGGTTGCCCAAAGAACCTTTCAGTGATTAGTTCTTGTAAGAACCATGTTTTTTCTTAAAAAAAAAAAGAAGTACATTTTAATAATCTTTTTCCACTATAAAGAATCTTCTGAGGAATGGAAAGGTTCTTCATGGAACCATCAATGCCAATAAAGAACATGGTAAAAGCAAATGGGTTTTCTTTCATTATGCTCCACAAAAACATCTGAAAATCTCAAGCAGACCTTAAGCTTCCTGACAGTAATCTGCACTACAGCAGTCAGTTTTGGGACTTCTTTCGTGCAGCAGATGTGGATCTCGTCCGCTCCAGCAGAATGCCAAAACTTAACACAGAACTACCCAAACAAACTCAACATGTGTGCATCCCAAAGGCTCTCGTTTTACCGTGCAGGGGTGGATTTCATTCACAGATTTCTCTGGAAAACAGTCACATATTTAGAGTGTTTCTAGCGTGTGTTCAGACACATTCTCGACGGAATGTTGAGGGGAGAAGGAAGCACTCTCAGCGGAGTAACCAATCCCTCTCTTCTTTCAGAGCGCTAACCACAGCGGCAAGTAAGGGTGTTCTGTTTTGAGACATGCGGACGCATGCGGTGTCAGCCCCAAAGCCGGGCGTGAATAATGAGATTTAACTCAATTAGAAATGTCATGAGGTGCCGAGAGAGCAGAGGAGAGATACAGAGGGATAGAGAGACGGTAATCCACACATGTCCTACTCTTTCGACACTAGATTATAGCCTCAGCCACTGTTTATCCTTTCTGTAAACATTCTGCCCTGGTACAGACACCCATCATCTCAATGGCATCCATCGGGGAAGATTTGATAAACAACAGGTCTTATTAAAGTCGACGTGAAATGGATAGTCTTTTCTTCCCTATTGTGACATATTTCTGAGTGAAACGGCTTCGCAAACAAGAACAAATGTAGGGCGGGACTTGATTTTGCCTGTCGGGAATCGATAGGATGGTTGTGGTTTGCTATTCATAGTTTTCAATCATGTGACAATTAAAAACACTTAAAGTCCCCTAAAGGGTTAGTTCACCCAGAAATGAAAATTTCTGTCATTAATTACTCACCCTCATGTTTTTCCACACCCGTAAGATCTTCGTTCATCTTCAGAACACAAATTAAAATATTTTTGATGAAATCCGAGAGGTTTTTTTATCCTCCATTGAAAGCAATGAAATTACCACATTCAGTGTCTAGAAAAGTAGTAAAAACATGGTTAAAACAGTCATGTGACTGCAGTGGTTCAATCTTAATGTTCTGAAATGACGAGAATACTTTTTGTGCGCAAAAACAAAACAAAAAATATATAGTGTTCATCTCATGTGATAATTGTAAATGATTTTAAACATATTTTTAAAATAAAAACGACTGTTCATTTTTTTATATACAAAACGTTTTGCTTTAACAAGAGCAGCCAATCAAAAGCATGAAAGAAAGTTAGTAAGTAAAGCAGTTTTAAAACAATACATGTGTTTGTCTCTAAGCAAGGAGCCTGGACACATAATGTGGACATCCAAAACCAATTCTGTCTCTTCTTAGTAGCCCCCTCGTCCGAGCAGCTCACCATTACCGTATCTCACTAGCCGTTACACAGAGAAACCAAAGACTGCGGATGAATCCACTGGGATGATTTGGTGAGAAGCAATAATTATATTAGATTAGGACCCTGCAGCAGACGGCTCATCTTCGACCACCTCGGCACCACAGGTTAGACAACAGAGGAGAAAAAAAGATTAAGTGCAAAGAGGAGGTAGAGGTGCAAAGTCATCAAATCAAATCTCAGCCTTTTAGCCGTTTGGCTGGCCGGGATCCGCTGCTGACAGGGTTTTTCTGTGCGGCCAGAGGTCTTGGATTCTGTCTACACGCTGACTCCACATATGATCCCTATTAGGGTCTCGCGGGACCCCGCGCCCCTCACCGTCTAACAGAGGTCCGCACTGACTGAGAGCGATGAAAGTGTTAACAGGGAGCATTCTGACGGTATCTGACATATCTGGGAAATGACCAACACTCCTTAAAAAATGCTGGGTTGTTTCAACTTAAATTTGGGTCAAATATGGACAAAACTAATCATTGGGTTACATTTTTTAATTAAAATTTTGGTTGGGTTTGTCCATATTTGACCTAAATTTGGGTTGAAACAACCCAGCATTTTTTAGAGTGAAGGTGGGTATAAATTAGTCAAGGTCATTTCTGATGTGCAATAAGTATTGTTGATGATCAGCATTCAGCAGCATCTACAGAATAGTGTGGTGCAGGGATGATGTACACTAAAAAATGCTGGGTTAAAAACAACCCAAGTTGGGTTGAAAATGGACCTAGCAATTGGGTTGTTTTAACCCAGCAATTGGGTTGTTTTAACCCAGCGAATGGGATGTTTTAACCCAGCGAATGGGTTGTTTTAACTCAGCGAATGGGTTGTTTTAACCCAGCGATTGGATTGTTTTAACCCAGCGATTGGGTTGTTTTAACCCAGCGAATGGGTTGTTTTATCCCAGCGAATGGGTTGTTTTAACCCAGCGATTGGGTTGTTTTAACCCAGCGAATGGGTTGTTTTATCCCAGCGAATGGGTTGTTTTAACCCAGCGATTGGGTTGTTTTAACCCAGCGAATGGGTTGTTTTATCCCAGCGAATGGGTTGTTTTATCCCAGCGAATGGGTTGTTTTAACCCAGCGATTGGGTTGTTTTAACTCAGCGAATGGGTTGTTTTAACCCAGCGATTGGGTTGTTTTAACCCAGCGAATGGGTTGTTTTAACCCAGCGAATGGGTTGTTTTAACCCAGCGAATGGGTTGTTTTAACCCAGCGATTGGGTTGTTTTAACCCAGCGATTGGGTTGTTTTAACCCAGCGAATGGGTTGTTTTAACCCAGCGAATGGGTTGTTTTAACCCAGCGGTTGGGTTAAATGTTTGCCCAACGTGCTGGGCAGTTTTATTAAACTCAACTATTGTTTAAAAATGACTATATGGCTGGCTTAAAATTAACCCAAAATAGGTTGGGAATTAAAAATCAGACACATAATTACTAGAGGCAACAATAATAATCAAAAGGTGAACATTTATTACACTTATTAATAAAAGTTCATTTATTAAACATATTAATAAATGTTAATTTCCAACATATTTTGGGTTCATTTTAAGCGAGCAATACAGTAATTTTTAAACAATAGTTGAGTTAAATAAAACTACCCAGCAGGTTGGGTCAAACATTTAACGCAACCACTGGGTTAAAACCACCCAATTGCTGGGTTTGTCCATTTTAAACCCAACTTGGGTTGTTTTTAACCCAACATTTTTAGAGTGTTGGGTCTGTGAAGAACAAAAGCTTATGATTCTTTCACGTTTTGTTCATCACGATGATCTTTACAAATGAACACAACTTTTATGAGTTATGAATCGTGAACACAATCAGCAGAATTCTAGGCTTTAACTACACCACGGTCACATGACTTCATCACCATCATTAAGCTTCCGAGAACTCTGTTAGTCATTGTTTAAAAACATTTTCGTTGAAAGTTTGTTATAACAGTTTGCAGCACCGCCAAGTACTAACCACCATAGACATCAAGAGGGACAATTCCCCCCGAATAATTAGTCATGACCAAATATTTGTAAAAGAGGGTATTACTGATGTATTTTATATCATAGAACAAAGCGTGAAAATATCTTGTGAGCTTGTGTTCACCACAGGCCTTATTTCAACCAATTAACCCATTGACGATGGAACCAGAAGTGCTAAAATGCTAACTCGTTTCCAGGTTTTGGCCTCCAACCTCAATTAAACACACCTGAACCACCTAATCAAGCTCTTACAAGGCAGACTAGAAGCTTCCAGACAGGTGTGTTGAAGCAAAATGGAGCTAAACTCTTCAGGACAGAGTTTAGATGATGTCACACAGCAAACCTAGGTTAAATTAAAACGCATCGTCCTTCTCTGTTCTGTTATTTCTAACTGAATTGACCAGCAAAGAGAGAGAGAGACGTCAACAGGACAGCAGCAGTGATTATCCAGGTTAAATCTTTATCTAAACTAACTCCAATTGACCAATGTCCTCATGTCTCTAGAGATTGCATTATAGTTTTTATCCACTTACGCAGAGTGGGCATCTGCAGCTGTTCTCATGCAGCGAGCGAGAGAGAATTAGGCAGGAGTCCTAATTTATTTATTATTTGTTTCAATGTGACTCATAATGTTGCTGTATTATGCATGCCTATATCATCAAATAAATGCCTTTGTATTTCATATGCATCTTTATCTCTCATCCTTGTCGATTCATATGCACTATTCATTCATTCTCATACATGCCAAACTCTCAGTATCAGCATGCAACAGTGCCTTACAATTCTCACTGCCAAGTACTAACTGCACAGATACGCTAATATGCAAAAAAATATGCCATCATCTTGACTGAAATATGCATATCTTGTGGTTGGTACTCGCTGCAAGTCCCAGCGGCAAAAGAACTGTAATCTTGCAAGTGGAAGTCATTCCCGTCTGAATAATTGATGAGAAATGATTGGCATAAGAGGTGGCATGTGCCCATGGTCATTTCAGCTGAGACGGTCCGCATCATAAATGACAAAACGGCTTTGGTCAAAACAGTCCCCCTTTATAAGTTTTATATTTTCCAAATAAATTACAAACTATGGCTTGATAAAATATTTTTTTGTTAATGTTAATTTACAAATATTGACCAAACAGTGAATTCAGGTTAAAATGGTCAATATTGTTCATTTGCATCATAAATGACAAAAATAGCTTTGGCCAAAACAGTCCCCCCTTTATAAGTTTTATGTTTTTCAAATAAATTACAAACTATGGCTTTATAAAATATTTTTGTATTAATGTTAATTTACAAATATTGACCAAACAGGTTAAAATGGTCAATATTGTTCATTTGCAAAATTATAAAATATAATTAAACATCGCTTTACACATATATGCAAAATAACCCTTCTTATAATTATTATTATTACTACTAGTATTATCTTCTTCTTTGTATGTTGTATTTACTTTCGCTCCGTAAGTTTAAATCTTGGTTATCTAATTTGAAATGTACTAATTTCTTATTCCCGCGGCGGGAGGGTGAGACGCTGACTCGAACAGCTGCTTCATGACCCAAAAAACTGTCAGTCTTTCCCTGGAATAAATTGTGGAATGTTCCATTTTTTCAGGCAGGGACGCTTAAGGTTCTGTATAACACTAATAAGAATGTAAAGTCCTGAATTTCTTTATGATTGAACACTAAACTTAATTAAAACACATATTTAGTGATCAAACCAAGTATTTATCAATACATTTTGAATATTTGAATGTTTCAATAGGAATGATGTCTAGATTTCCCCCGGCTCCGGAAGCCCTCTTTCAGGCAGACCCATAGTAGAATCAATTCACACAGTGGGGAGCTTGAAACCGTCCACTCGTGCTTCTCTCAGCTTAGTTTTGGAAAAATAAGACTTGAACACAGTTTGGATTTTAAAGTTGTACGATGTGGTTTGGGAGAGAAGGTTGCGACGTTCTTGCAGCAATCCAGTCATTCGCTTTTTCAGACGACATCCACATTAAAACCGTTAAGAGATGATATCGTGCGTGATGAAACGAGTATTTACCTCCTGACGCTGTTCCTGAATCACGTACCGCACGTTGGGCGCAAGATATCCATCTTCATATGCGCTTATGCAGCTGGTATTGACGCTATGTGGCATCGGCCATCCTCAGTCTTGCATTCAAATGAGTAAAATATACATATAACATTTTCTTGTCTGGGATAATAGCTAATTGATATGCTAAAGAAAAAAGGTTGAGCACTTCTACATAAAACCTCATCCAAGAACACACTAAAAACCCCATAGATTTTATCCCAAAGTCAGGGGTCTTCAACCTATCTCAGGACACACTTACATATAGTATAAAATCGAGTGTTGCATTTTAATAGTAAAATGCCGATCTGCGAGTTATTCCGTGACTTTCAGCGAGCAACTTTTTAAAGTAATGTCTTAATTTTCTCAGCTATGTGAAAAATGTGTGTATTTATGATATATTTGTGATTGTTAAAATAATTACAGTATTTTGTCAGCGATCGAGCAGTAGTTGCTATAGTTACCTCCTCAAAGCGATTTCTGTTCGATAGCGTTTACATTTAGCGGGGCGTGTAAATGTCAGGGCGTAACCACCATATTTCCATCCAAAGTTGCGAATTTAAAGGGAAAGCACCCAAAAATGAAAATTATCCCCTTGCCCTCAAGCCATCCTAGGTCTATATGACTATCTTCTTTCAGACGAACACAATCAGAAATATATTTAAAAATATCCTTAGTCCTCCGAGGTTTATAATGGTTGTGAATGGGCGGCTGTGTTTTGAACAAAAAATAATGCATCCATCCATAAAAAAAAGTAATCCATACGACTCCAGGGGGTTAATAAAGGCCTTCTGAAGCGAAGAGATGCATTTTTGTAAGAAAGATATCCATATTTAAAACTTAATACTAACTTCCGGCGGACGACCGTACTTCTGAATGATGAAAACAGCATTTCAGATGCTTTGCAACAAGATTTTTCCACTGGTCAGTACAGTTATGCCGTCCCATCGCGCAAAGTCACGTGATTTTTTTGATGCGCATTGAGGAATTTATTCGGTAAATGTTTTTCCATCGTAGTTTATGCGCATGTTTTCTTATCGGATAGAAAATGTATCAAACTCAAACGAGCGCATACGTTTCTTTTTTTATGTGCATTTTTAGAATTTATGTGCATCTTGGCGTTTCCATCCAGCAGTTTTTGATGCAATATCCCAAAATGCGCATAAAAATAGGTGGATGGAAACATAGCTATTGAGGGGGACAAGTTCTCCCCAATAATTAGAAATGGCCAAATTGTTTTACTGTTTACGTTTTTAGGCTAACAGCGCTCATCTCTGTCAGAATGAGTGAGCTGGCCAATCAAATCAAAGAAGGCGGGGCTTACTGTTCACAGAAGACTAGCGTGAATTTCAACGCGACGCTTTAGTTTTAACAGTGAAAGAGTGTGTGGCTATAGTAAACTAAACATTTAATATTTGTCTACTGTTTTATGATTGAAATATTCAGCGACCGACAGTAATTTCAAGCGAAGCAAACTACTCAACATTTTTATGAAATTTCGCCGTTTTGAATTGGAAACATGCTATTATTTGATTTATATGATATGATTAATGTAATTCATATCTGAATGTGATAAGACAAGAAATGTTTTGCGTTTTTGACATATCAGACATACAAATAAGTAAATAAATATATATATATATATATATATATATATATTAATTTTTTTATTTGCAAATAGCTTAAATTGATTACTTAATAATTACAATAGACCTGGAACTTTTACCGTTCTTATTTCTTTTTTCTTTTTGTTATTCCCTTAAATTCCTAAATGTAATTATTTAATTCCTTTTAATAAAAAAAGTACCCAATAACAGTATCCCCCCCCCCCCCCCATGTTCAACACATGGTTACAGCCTTGGTAAACATTTGTTATTACTTAGACTTCCCACATTAAAAAATACTATAGTAAACGGTAAAAAAATTACCGAATTACAGTACTGTAAATATCACACCGAGTTACTTCTGATTGGCATCTGTCAAGGTCATTTGGATTTGTAGTCCATGACTGAAGATGACCTGATATGTCAAGCCATCAACTAAAAATGCACATCGATAAGGCTTTAAAAAAGTTCAGAACTTAAATGTAATATGTAATGTTATTAAATGCAAAATGTTTTATGACAGTCTAAAAATTATGTATTGGGCTCTGGGCATATGAGATTTTGAACAGGGCTGATGCATGTTTTCTCTGGTGGTTTTTCCACATCAGGACACTAAGAAACCACCAGCAGCAGCAGCAAACCAGTCATTGAAAGCAAAGGATCCTAGCGCCTCCTATGTGTGGAAGTGAAGATTAATACATTACTGGACACTATACATTTAGCAGAGGTAAACTGATGCATTTTATACTTTATTTTGTTGCATCTTTCACATTGACTGCAGACCTTTCTCTGCTTTGACCAGTCAGTATAATCACATGTCGAGTGATGCGGTCTCAAGTACCTTACACACTGAAGGCAGCTGTGTGTCACTCCAGATCATTCAGGCAGTGAGGTTTGTGTGTGTGTGTGTGTACTGGAGAGTGCGTCATACTTTGCCATGTGAGTCATCAGATATATTGTTAGGCTCGGAGAAGAGACAGCTCCGGCTCATCATCCAATCAGAGTCCAGGATGAGCCAAAACAAGGCCTTGGGTCCTTACTCACACTCTGATGTGTCTCTCAGCATGTGTTTGTGTGTGACAGATCCACTGCCCGCTGATCACACATCTCACGGCGAGGATCTCGCCTAAGGACTGGAATCTGTTTGCCCGGTGTGCCAGTGTTGACATGGCACCTCATGATTTGATACGGATAAAGCCAGGAACCTGCGGAAAAGAAGTGGAGCCCCTGTGTTTGTGGATTAAACAGTTATCACTAGGCAAACAAACCATCGAGTCTCACCGTGGAAATGTAACGAGCCACTCTGTGTAAACTATAACATGAAGACAGTGAGTATTAAAGGTAGGGTAGGCACTTTTTGTTATTCTGGTTGAAACTCTCTTCACATCCTGATAGCAATCAATAATAGAAGTGGTCTAAATATAAAAAAAAATACATATATCATCTGTGGAAGTCTTAGGACTAAAAAATGTTTGTCCAATCTGTCAACATATGTGTTTCCATACATCCGCGAGTCCACGCAGGCGCCACACGTCACCAGCGCGTTTCGTAAGGCTATGACAGTCACCGAGCGCCACAAATAAACAGCAGCCGCCTTTTACAGTTCCTCCTGAACCAAAACAACAAGCTTATGCTGCGTTCACACCATGTCATAACCGTAATTACAAGATGGAAACCTGTGACGTTCTACCTGGAGCTGTTCACGTCCTCAGACTTGGATTTATGCGTTTCTATGTCAACGCTATCAAAGGCGAAAGTGAGTTGTTTACGTTCATTATTATTGTAATATTATGTGATTTGAGACATGAGGTAATTTAACACCGTCTCTCGTGCTGCTTCGCTGGATCTCTGGCTGTGCGCGACCTGCGCGGTCATGTGTTTTGAAGGAGGCGTGGCTTTGGAGAGCGCTCTGAAGGGAGGGTGGGATCTCATGTTTTCAAAGCTAGCTTGCTCCGAAATTGCTTACAAAAAGCTTGCTCTAACACAGCAACAAACCTGTATCTTGACCGATTCATAACGATGTTCACAGTTTCTTGTTTTCTTTGAATGGGGAAATTCTGAAATCTCATAAACTGCTTGGCGAACTCACAATTAAAAAACCTATTTCAAACCAGCAACAAAATCTAAAATGAACTGTCCCATAAATGTTGTTTCTTATGCTCAAATAGCGTAAAAAAAAAGGCTAGACGAGCCAATGTGCATGTGCAGTCCTAAGCGCGAGTCTCAACTAACAGGAGTGAACCGTCTTTCTATATCTATAATCTTTGACTGAAACATATGGAAGCTTGTTTCCGCCATGAAATAAAAAATAAAAAAGGTAATTGCGACTTTTTATCTCACAATTTTGACTTTTTTTCTCAGAATTGCGAGTTATAAAGTCAGAATTGTGTAATATAAAGACAGAATTGAGTTACAACGTCAGAATTGTGTGATATAAACTCCAATTGTGATGGAAAAAAGACATTTTTTCTCAGAATTACGAATTTATATCTCACAATTCTGAATTTATAAGATGCGATTATGAGTTTATATCTCGCAATTCTGAGAAAAAAGTCAGAATTGCGAGATGTAAAGTCGCAATTGACTTTTTTCTTGCTATTGCGACTTTAAAACTCTCAATTCTGACTTTATAACTCTCAAATGACGCAAAGAAGCCTATGACACATGATGGATGATTGTGACATCACAAAAGTAATTGTATTTATTAGTGAAAAAAAAAAAAAAATAGCACACAAACTGCCTTGCAGAAAATAACTATCCAAAATGTGAAATTTTTTAAATTAATCTGTGAAAGATTTAGTAAACTTAAATGTGTTTTTTGAATTATTAATTTGCTTATATCAATGAACAGTTTGTAATTTTAATAAACTTTATGAAAAAGTTGATATAGGATGCTTGCACAATAATGCCAAAACTCAATGCCTTTATTGCACACTAAATCCACACTATTTCTATTAGTCTACTGTCTACTGCTTCAGATCCCATCATTCATCATCTTCATGTTTAAATCACCAGATTTCCAATGTAAGTTAAATTAATTAGATATTACATATAATTTAGTATTTGTGTATTATGTAAAATTTTTGCAACTGCTTTTTACCACTTAATTAGAAGCACCAATTAAATTGTTGTGGTGTTGTCTGTTGTATAGTTTATTTTAAAGTGCAAAGTAATGAAAGTCAAAATGTGTAAATAAAGCTCTTGCACCGTGTTGTAAGTGTGTCCCATTGGGTGATCAGAAGTTCTACACACACTTGTGGTCTTCACACCTACTTGAACACCAGGCCAAATACAGGAAATACATCATGTAAGCTGAAGAGTGATCATGCACCAGTATTGAGACAGGCTCTAAGTGTGTCTGGAAGTAGAAGTCCTCCACCTAGTGGTAAAAAGCAAACACGGCAGGTACATTTTATGAAGCCTGTTGCCTATAAAGAAGATATTTCTGATGCATTATAGAAACTGCAAATAGAAACCGTTTCTAAAATAGAATCATCGCGTTTCACCGTGGCAGCTAATTAGGATAAAAACTCTCATTAACATGGAAAAGATTCCTTTTATCGTGTCTGGTTAGGACACGGTGTAAGGTGCAGAACTGTAAGAATAGCCTTTTAATGCATTATATATATCCTGGCTTCAAAGAAAGTGTTACTGCTCCAGACAAACAGTTGTGAGAAAATCAAACCAAACATTGATCAGATTTCAGTGTTTTATCAGGTATTTACAGACATGAGAAGCATTTTAGAACAAGCTCACAAAATTACGTGTTCAGCAGTTCGACAAAAAGATTGTGCGTGTCTCAGATATTCATTCAGTCCTGATACAGTGACCGAGGTTCATTAGTCCAGTGGTTAGCTCTCTAAATCACACACACTTTGTAGTGGATTTATCAAATTAAACTTAATTAACCAAAATTACATAGAAATGTCCTTATTGGCATCACATGCAAGCAGAAGTTCGTAGGAATGTGCGGTCTTCAACATGGCACATGTTCAAAGTTCACAGGTCAAACTTCCACATTACATCTCCTCCTCCTCCTCATCCTCTGGCAGGATTCCAGGACACGGTTCCATGGTTACAGCGACACCCATTCCACTGCGCCCGACAGGCATATCCGTTAAATACGTCCATACATTACTGCCCGGACAGTAGTACTCCACACTGGACAAGAAACCGCCTTGATTGAATCCACCTGAAATGGAATAATATTAAAGATCATTTACATTTATGCATTAAATCCAAAGCAACTTCCACTGCATTTAAGGTATACATTTGATCAATTCATGCATTCCCGTCCACCAGTCCAGCTCACCTAACACATAAATCTTGCATTGGTAGACTGTGACTCCGTGTGCGCTGCGGCAGTGGTTCATAGAGGCCATGGGTTCCCACACGTCTCGAGCCACGTTATATCTCTCCATCGTTTTGAGTTGGGTTTGACCATCGTAGCCGCCAACTGCATAGAGGTAGTTATCCATACACACCACCCCTACAGACAGAGCAATAAGAGTTTACTATTCAAAGTGTGGAGCTTCCAGCCATACAATGAAAGTGAATGGTGACCAAGACTGTCAAAGCAAAACTTGAAATATTTGTATGCACTACTTTTATGATGCTTTTTTGAAGCTTGACAGTTCCTGGTCCCCATCTACATTCATTCTTCATGTCGATTGCACAGGTAATTCTTCAACTCTTCTGATATGAATTATTGATGATTATATAACATTTTTATCAGTTACAGTACATGCTGTATTGTTGCGCAAGGCTGCAGGGTCAAGCAGCTCTGGGAAGTGTGAATTCCTAGAAGTCCAATCACCTTCATGGACATTTTAAAAATAGGTTTATCTTGTGCATTTATTAACTTATGAACCAAAACATAGTGTATTAATTATTTACTTAGAAAGTTGTGTGTTATTTAGTAGAGGTTGATCAATCAGGTCAATTAACTGGCACAAATAACCGAATGCTGGAGTGGCTGAGAAGGGTGCGCTGTCATTATACAGTACGAGAGCGACCTCTAGAGGCAAAATAAAAACTATCACTGACACCTCGTGGTGTTTGTTTTGACACGTGAGACTGAGTGCCGCACAGAGACGGACGCTTCAGATGTGGCTTTAAAACACAATGAAGCGGTATGTATACAGTACACTACCCTATGTGTTTCAATATCATTATAAAGTCATTAATTTGTTGACTGGACGCTGCATTAGTGGAGAACAGCAGTTTGTTTGCCGTCGAGGCTGAGAGGACGCTAACATTTGCAGTAGTTTATATCCAGCTGGTCACTTTAATGCATTCATTATGCAGCGAAGTTTAAAGCTAGTGACGTGAGAAAGCAAATTGATATGGTCTATGCAGCTGACAGAAATATATAAAAAAAAAAAAATTAAAAAAATCAGGAATGGTTTGAGGAGCACAACAACGAGTTTGAGGCGTTGACTTGGCCTCCAAATTCCCCAGATCTCAATCCAATCGAGCATCTGTGGGATGTGCTGAACAAACAAGTCCGATCCATGGAGGCTCCACCTCACAACTTACAGGACTTAAAGGATCTGCTGCGAACATCTTGGTCCAGATACCACAGCACACCTTCAGGGGTCTAGAGGAGTCCATGCCTCGACGGGTCAGGGCTGTTTTGGCAGCAAACACAATATTAGGAAGGTGGTCATAATGTTATGCCTGATCGTTGTACATGCGTCTAATTTCAATGATATGGCCTTTGTGTAGATGTTTAAAGATGGCCATCTTTAAGCATGAGTGGATTTATATGAAATGGTGACACTTTATAATAAGAGTCCATCTGTAACATTAAGGTTATTAAAAGGATTGTTAATTTTTAATGTGTATCTCTAAACATCAATGCACTATGAACTAATATGAATGATCAAGGTATAATTAATATATTAATATTTTTATTTAAAAAGTAAAGGTACGTTTTCATGGTTCAGTACGGTTTTTAATTTTTGTAATAAAGTTCAGCACTATTTTGTGTATGCTTGTTTTCATTCAATATCCATTTTAAAAACTATGTGTTGATTAATCGGGCAGCGTGGGCCAACCTAGTTATCGTTATCAGTAAAATCCATGACTAACGGTCGACCTCTATTATTTAGTTTTTGTTTGATCCAGGTTTATTATTACAACTTACAAAAAGCGATTCATCTTAAGGAGGAAATAACATGACAAGAGCAAAGTTTCAAACACTGAATAGTACAGTATTATGTTTTCTTATGTGGTTTTGATTAGATTTGATGTAGTCGTTTGTTCTCTTCTGTTCATATTGTTGCCTTTAGTCACTTTTATATAATGGCAGGATTCATGCACTACATCACATGACTGTGGTTAACATGTCAAGTAAAAGAAAGCAGTTCCAATTCATTAATTTGATAAATGGTGCAAAATATTTACCGAGGCCGCTCCGAACTGTGTTCATAGGTGCCACGTGCTGCCAGGTGTTGGTGTCAGGTTGAAAGCGCTCCACCGTGTTCCACCGGTTGTCCCCGTCAAACCCGCCCACCACATACAGACTCCCCCCACACATGACCACGCCGGCCCCCAGTCGCGCCACTGACATCGGGGCCACAAACGTCCAGCGGTTTGTCTCTGGATCATACCTGTGAAAACAAACAAGCCAGAAATCCTTACAAAACCAGTGGATAATGTATGAATATGATTTTCTTAGACATAGTTGAAGAAGTCAATATAAATATCTCAGGCTCATCACAATGATATCCAAATACCAATCATAACTGCAAGCAATTCCCATGAGCTGTTATATCACCTTCATCAAGAAGAGGTTGTATTTAACCTGCCAACAATGCAGCATCTCCATTTAAAAGCTTGTGAAGACAGCTACTGTTACGGACCCAGGAGTTTCTGTCTCCCAGCACATACTGAGTCTTGAATTTCACACATCTTTGAAACTGTAGATGATCTATCGACATTCATTGTTTGAATTTGTGTCTAGCTGTAACTCCTGAATAGAATACACGCACATTCTCTCCCTGCATTCCTGGACAGATTAACTTTCCGCTCAGATTTAAATGATCCTCAATAGGACTCACATGCCTCTGTTATGAATCTGTACTTGAGCTTCTCGAAAATTCTGTAACAAATCCACAGCAAAAGACGAAGTTAATGAGGTTTATGCCACTTACATATTCTGTTTGACTTTGTGGCATCATGTATCTTGTTTATTTACTGTGTACACACTACCATCTAAAAGATTTTTTTAAAGAAATGAATACTTCTATTCAGCAAGGATGCATCGAATTGATCAGAAAGTGTAGAGTGTATAATATTACAAAAAAAATTTAATCGGTTTCAAATGGATGCTCAAAAATGCAACTCAAATAAACTATAATCTCCACATTGTTTTGTAACTGCAAAAAAATATTTTCTTAAAATTTTTGTCTTTTTCCTAGTCAGAATATCTGAAAATCAAGAAGGATTTACTAGATAAGTAAAAATGTCTTGTTTTGTGAAAAAAAGTTTTTTGCTTAAAGGGGACCTATAATGCCCCTTTCACAAGATGTAATATAAGTCTCTGGTGTCTCCAGAATGTGTCTGTGAAGTTTCAGCTCAAAATACCCCACAGATCATTTATTATAGCTTGTCAAATTTGCCCCTATTTGGGTGTGAGCAAAAACACGCCGTTTTTGTGTGTCCCTTTAAATGCAAATGAGCTGCTGCTCCCGGCCCCCTTTCCAGAAGAGGGCGGAGCTTTAACAGCTCGCGCTTCGGTTGCTCAACAACAACAAAGCTGGAGAATCTCACGCAGCCAAAATGACGACGGTGTTCAGCCTTACATTGTTCAAACCGGAGTCGACACTGATGGAGAGACTCAGGAAGAAGTTACAACTTTTAGACGTTTCTGAATGGTTAGTGGATAAATTTATGTAGTTGCTGTGGAGTTGATTCAACTCATCCACTAGCATGTGCCGTCATGTTAATCTTTTGTGCAAATCCAGCGTTGAATTGACCCTCGTTTGTGAAGCAGTCCGGCGTAAAATGACGGCATGTCAACAACACTCTACTACAACAACTCTTCCTCTTCTCTAAAGCAGCCCAACATGGCCTCACCCCCTTTGTTGTGTGTTCTCGGGGGCGGGGTTTATGTAAATGTTAGGGTTTGTGATGTCACTAACCCGGGAAGAAGCTCGTTGTAGTCCCTACCAGCCGTTTGTTGTAGTCCATAAACAGCGATTTCTGTAAAAGAAAATATCTCTCTTTGCATTGAACTTTGAGCGTCGTAACTTTGCAGATGTTGTTTATGATCAAACAGCAACATTACACACTAACTAAAGTTAAAAAAGTCAAATCATAATCAAGGACCCTTTTAAAACAAGCAAAATAATCTTGTTTTCTGTTTGAATTAAAATTATTTAGCTTACCGCATTGGCAGATTATTTTGCTTGTTTCAAGCAAAAACTCACTTAATTTTAACTTATTTTTTCACAAAACAATACAATAATTTTTAACTTGTCTAGTAAATGCTTCTTGATTTAAGAATTTTTAGATATCTGGACTAGAACAAGACAAAAATAATAAGTAAGAAAAGCATTTTTTGTAGCAAAGTTGTTCTTATTTAGACCGCTCACTCCCTTACAAACAAGACTAATTAAAGATAATTAATTCTAATTCATGCATTTATCATTATAATGTAGTTAGTTCGAAGTACACACTTCCTGCATATGTTTTGACAGTCCCAATAACCAAAGTAATAATAAATATAGCAACCACCTCAGTTCTTCTCAGTCCTTCCTTTCAGATTGACGTGCTGCTCAGGTTTAGGGTTTATAAGTTCATGCAAGGTCTTCTCATCTGATCTGTCACCATTGGCTAATAAATATAATATATCATTACACGTATTGTGGAGATGCGTTTCTCTCGAAAGACTTGACCTGACTCTGTGCCGTGGAATGTACGTTATGAAACAGATTTGCCTGAAGCTTGTTAGTCAAGAGTGACTGCTCTGAAAAGAACAGAGCAAACCGATGGAAGTCAAAACACTTTCTGCATGACAAGCGTAGCGTGTATCGTGACCTGTCTGCTAATATTTCAGCTGTGTGAATGTTCTTCTGTCGGACAGGTGCGCAACGCAGTCTTTGGTGTAATACGAGCTCCGTCAACCAATCTGTCACTCTGCACTGTGCTTATGTTTTGATTCCGCCAGCGTACGTATAATAGGAAGGAAATATAACATAAAGGGGAAAAACCCCACAGCACAAAACACAAAACCTTTTTGAATGGTTTTCTTCCTGTCCCAGCCTCACCTCTCGACACTGTTGTGATGTGTAGAGGCATGCGAACCCCCTACGGCGTAAATGCTTCCGTCAATGACCCCGACACCCACCCGGTTTCTGGGCGTGTTGAGCGGAGCCAGCTGGGTCCACTGGTTAGTCATGGGGTTGTAGCAGGACAAAGATCCAGACTCCGTGTTGTTCTGCAGAGAGAGATTGCGTCCCCCCACCGTATAAAGGAGCCCGAACAACACGCAAGCCCCCAGCCCGCTACACGGAGATCCCATGTCAGCCAGCTTCAGCCAGACGTTCTTTCTCGGGTCGAAGGCTTCCAGAGAGTCCAGAGAGTGTTGCTTGTACCCTCCTGCTATGTAGATGAGTTGCGTCCCGCGATGAGGAGGGGGAGGCAGGGGTTTTCGAAGAGCCATGTCCTGGAAGATCTTGGACAGGAAGTCCTTGCAGGAGTTGGCCTTGCTGAGGATGGGGCAGGACTGCAGTTGCCTTTGGAGGAACGTCGGCGGCAGCGCGTAGATGTGGACCGCATTGAGAAGGGCGTGGAAGTACTGCGCGCGGCCCTCCGCGTCCCAGCGCACCCAGTCGATGCAGGCCTTGTAGACCTCGCTTTCGCAGAGCACCTTTAGACTGTCCTGACTGATCAGCTCCAGCAGCTGGCAATGGGACAAGCTGAAGAACTCCTCCTCTTTGGTCACCTGTGACACGGGCATGGAGAATAGTTAGATCGGAAAAGTATACTGACTCTTTGAATTTGCCTATTTGTAAATAGGCATTTGCATAAATATTCATAATGAGTATGTCAATTACATGTGAGGAATAATAAATTAAAATATAGCTGCGAGCAGCAATTATCGGGGTTTTAAGGCCTTTAAGCACATGTGTAATAATTTTTTTGTTTTATTTAGCAAGCCTTTAACTATTTCGATCATACATGGAAAATACCATTTACAGACAATACAGGCAATTTACCATAGGAAACATATGGTTTTTAAAGCTTATCAAGGTTGAGCCAAAAACCTAGGACTAGTTCACCAAAGTTGGTTTTTGAAATGATCTCCAATATTTAACAAACGATTCGATGGACAGCGGCGGTCCTAGAGGCAAAGTTTCTCAGAATGAGGAGTTCTACCATGTGGTATGAATGTTGTGGGCGTGTGCGAAAAATCGTGTGATATACAATCCTTTACGCACATGAAAAATGGGAAGGCACCCCCTGGTGGCCGATTTCTTTTTAATTTCTCACAGGCCTCTAGGGCCGTGAGTCAAACAGGCCCAGCGAGTTTCGTTCTGATTGGCCTCCGTTAACGTTGTCTGATAGCTGCTCAAACTTCATTGGCCGATGGCAGACATGTTTTTCAAGATACGTCAATGTCCTCATAGACAGTCGTGGCCACTTGGATGAAGACACTGCATGCCAATTTTCAAGTCGAAGGGACTAACGGTGAAGTAGTTATAGCAGTTTTCCTGGTTTTTTCCTGTTATAGCGCCACCAAGTGGCCAGTCGCCGCGTCCTTTTTCACGTGACCACAGAATGAGCTCTTACACAGGTGTGCCAAGTTTGGTGAAAATATCCGTTCACGAGTTATAGCCATTTTAGTAAAAGTGGCTCCGCCCACTTCGAAAGATTTTGGCGGCCCTTTAGGGATTAGGAATCGGAATTTCGGAACTTTTTTTTTGATGATTTACTATTGACAATCAGACTCCAGAGAATCTTGCTGCACAGGTTTTGTTCCGATTGGGTCTAGTTCGCAAAAGTAGGTTTTTCAAAAAAATCCAAAATTGAGCACAATTGAGCCGTTGCGTATGGAGCTGCATAGGAAAATGGTATATATATATATAGGTCAAATTCCTAAAAAAATGGGTCATGGCTTAATGACCATGGGAAAATGTGAGTCCCAAGGCCAAACCAGTTGAGAACCACTGATATAGAGTCATGTGGTCAACTTTTCTGGTACTTTTGTTATGGTAATTACATTTATGCATTACATTTAATTTTTGAGCTTGATTTTTTGAGTATAAATCACCATCCACTTTCAGCTCACACATTGTGCCTAACATCTCTTTTTGAGCTGAAGAAGTTAGAAATAAGGGTGAGTAAATTGGGTTTTTGGGTTAATTATTGCTTTAATGCATGATTCATCTGACAGCTGGATAATTTATACGAATCAATATCCATCTGTAAGACAGACCCGAGTTCCATCGACAGATCAATTAGCCGCACAGCGCCGTTCTCCACAGCCTTCATTCATTCACAGACTGTTAGAGGTCAATGGCTCAGTACAGTTACTTAAGAGAGTGCAGCGGGTGGCAACTATCGACCGCCGTCACGCACCTCATTGAAGTGAGTGTTGATGTACTCTCTCGTGCGCAGGTGCAGCTCGGTGCAGCCGATCTCCTCTGCGAATCTCGAGATGCCTATGACATTAGACGGCTCCAGGTTCTTTGTGAGGAAATCGCAGCACGCCTTGGCCACTTCTTCCATCTGATAGCGCATCGCTGTCAAGAGGACGTGAAGAACGCACTTCTCGCCCACTGTGATGCGGGAGGTGTAGGCGAAGTCGATGAGGCGGCTGATGACCGCCGGACACACGTCCCGCAGTGTGACCTCCGAGGCGTGGCATTCCTTGAAGTTGCTGGTGAACATGGCTTTGAAGTAAGGACTGCAGGCAGCCAGCACCAGTTTATGCACCTGGAGAATGTAGAAAAAGCTGTCAGACACACCTGAAACTAAATCATGAGAGCAGTACAGTATCTGCCATGTACTTGTAATTACAATTAAATGCCTTAACATGTACTGACATAATTCTTTGCTTGTAATGAGAACAATTTATCTTTGTACTCTGTAATTTGCAGTGCCAGGGCAATTTTGTAATCGCATCGCTCAAAATTTTAATATCGAATGGAAAAAGTCCTGTGATTTTGACATATAGCCCTAAATAAAATCACAAAATACCCAAAACTACTGTATGCTAACATTGTTCTCCATCATGCAATTGTTAATTGTGAGAACCTCAACTCCATTAAAGCAAATAAATAAACAAAAACTCTGGTGAGAACAGACTGTGCTGTAGAATACGGGTGCGTCTCAATCAGCTCGTGAATCAGTACATCGTGTACATGAATTCGGCACTGGTAAGGACAGTAATGGCTCACTGCACATTGAGACACTGATGACTATTCCCAGCGACATGACAACGTCCTCATTGTACTGGTATTTATGAACAACAGCAGAGCTGATATCTTTATGACATTGTTGTAATGATACTTAAAGTGCATTGTGATAAACACTTTGCTTATTGCATATATGTGCAACATTTCAGCTGTGAATAAATGATGTTAGCTAGATTATGTTCATTACCTGTCTAGCAATTAAGCTGACATATAATTAAGTAATGGTTTGTATTTTAAAAAACATCTATCGTGTGATATTATGTGTAGTGAGTTGGCACATTTCAGAACTTCTGTTAAGGGAACATCGATGCTCCCTGGTTTTCACACTGGACTTTTTAGGGAGCGAACGTTTGAGTGCACTGCAATTGAGACAGCCCTTAAAGGATTAGTTCACTTCAAAATTCAAATTACCTGATAATTCACTCACCCCCATGTCATCCAAGATGTTTATGTCTTTCTTTCTTCAGTCAAAAAGAAATGAAGGTTTTTGAGGAAAACATTCCAGGATTTTTCTCCATATAGTGGACTTCACTGGGGTTCAACGGGTTGAAGGTCCAAATGTCAGTTTCAGTGCAGCTTCAAAGAGCTCTACACGATCCCAGACGAGGAATAAGGGTCTTATCTAGAGAAACCGTCGGCCATTTTATAAAAAAAAAAAAAAATTATATACTTTTTAACCACAAATGCTCGTCTTGCACTGCTCTGCGATGCGTCACGCATTACGTATTCACGTTGGAAAGGTCACACGTGACGTAGGCAGAAGTACCGATCCAGTATCTACAAAGTGAACATGCCAAGACTACGTCAAACACCATTTACAAAAAAAGGTAAAACAACGATGTCGGACGATTTTGAAGTTGGAGGAGAAAATGAGATGGAGTTTTTCACCCTACCGCGGTACTTCCGCCTACGTCACGCGTGACCTTTCCAACGTGATTACGTAATGCGTGGTGCATCGCAGAGCAGTGCAAGATGAGCATTTGTGGTTAAAAAGTATATAATTTTTATTTTTTTAGAAAATGACCAGTGGTTTCACTAGATAAGACTCTTATTCCTCGTCTGGGATCGTGTAGAGCTCTTTGAAGCTGCACTGAAACTGACATTTGGACCTTCAACCCGTTGAACCCCAGTGAAGTCCACTATATGGAGAAAAATCCTGGAATGTTTTCCTCAAAAACCTTCATTTCTTTTCCACTGAAGAAAGAAAGACATAAACATCTTGGATGACATGGGGGTGAGTGAATTATCAGGAAATTTGAATTCTGAAGTGAACTAATCCCCTCTAGGCCTCTATGGTCAGAACTGACCAAGAATTTTACGTTTTGAATTTTTTAAAATTTTTTGCTTCATCAGAATGGGATGATACTTGGTGACTTTTGTTGCATTATCTATGTGAACACACACACAAAAAAACTTCGGTCACTTTTGACCGCAAAGCTACCAAGTGTGCCCCAAAAATGAAGGGGATGGCCGACTCCCTGACCAGTGCCCTGACTATTGAACTGGAACGCTGATTGAGATGCCCCCTAAGACAGCTTTTTCACTTGGTACACCTTTAAGGACTCTCACCTTAAAATCCACTATCTTATCCTTGTACATCACATGTAGAACCAGATCACAGAGCAGCCCGTGATGGCGGAACTCATCCATGACCTGCATGGCTCTAGAGGGGTGACTCTCAACCGTGTAATCCAAGTAACCGTGACCCCTCATGGAGGGCACCACGATGGCGGAGAAATCCTCATCTTTAATGGGCCTCTTCTTTCTTGGACATATCATTCTCTGAGACCTAGAATGTCACTGATATACACAGGAAATGGATGGCGACTGCAGTGAGAGAATGTCTAAATCCATCCGCGTGTCATGAAGAAATACAGGCACAACTGATGATCGCTTAGGGATAGAGAGCCATGTTTCTTCTGCCGGGTTAGAAGTCCGCCATACCAAGATCCTGTATCAAGCCAAGTTGGCATTGTTGAAATATCCACAGTATATAACAAATAGATATTATAGCATTAAATCAGACAAATGCTGCTGTTTATCTTGTACAGAGGAAGTAAAAAGTCATTTTTTTTTATTTTGAAAAATTATTTTAAGCAATATTCTTTTCTTCCAAATGGTTATTGTCCTCTGAGATGGATTGTGTCCTTTTCACCCTGCAAAGAAAACAGATAAAACACTGAGAAATGTTTAGTTTATGCTTTCATTGTTTATCAAATGCATAATTGAATATAGCCAAAGATGATTGAGGAAGATATCTTAGATATAACACTAAACAAACACTACAATATAAGAGGAATACAATGGAAGCATTACGCAAATCCTTCTAAAGAAACTGTCTTTAATTACAGACTATGTTGCACAGACTCGGCTGAATCAAGTTTCACTTCCCTATTCCTTGACAGATGTCAAGTAGACTACCAAAAAAAAAAGTAAACAGCAAAGCCACACCCTCGTTCACAGACAAAACGTGATTTCCTGCATAATACGGACAATACTTCCAAAAAAATACTTGAAATAGTTGTGTGTCAAAAGACCTTTGTGCACACTAACATGCTTTTCGAGTGAAGGCCCAAGTCTCTGTTGTTGTTGTTCATCAGAGATTAATTTTTTTCATGGCTTATGCAACGTCCCACACTTGCAGGTCATCTCTGTTGCTGTTATTGCACAACCCAGAGTCTCTTATTTGTCTTAAAGTACAGTTTATCACAAGACTTCTCTTCAGCCGTGGATCCATCCCTCATAAAGGCTCATTGTGTCATGCTCCCACATGCCATAATGCAAAGCTGGACTTTAACATGCTGTGCTGTGCACTCTGGTAGGATTAACCATTAACTCGCTGCTATTATAGAATAGAAAGTGAAAAGCACTGGAACTTTTCTGGTAGGTGCTGCCAAGTGAACTCTTGTCCTGGTTAACTACCACGATGTTGATGCGATTAAAGGAATAGTCATTATTTGCCTACCCTTGTGTCATTCGAAACCCGTATGCCGTGTCTGTGGAATATTTATGAAGAACCTTTACGCAGCACTTTCCATACAATGGCTAGGTTTACATGTGCACCAACTGTCAGAGTGAGGAATTACTCGGATTAGTATAAGTTTGCATGACATGGGCAAGCCTTTTCAGTCCTACTTTTATTACTCTCTAAGAAATGTGGTTTTATCTGCCACTTTGTACCTAAAGCTACAACACGAAATATTAAATTAAAATTCATTACACCTGTTTGATACTTGTCTTTAGTGTTGTCAAAAGTGTCAAATGTGACGCTTTGAGCGCTGTTGAACAGATTCGTAAACACTTCTGAATCGCCATTGAGTTCACATGCTCAACAGATATGTCTCTGATTGGCCATTGAGTTCACGGGCTCAACAGATATGTCTCTCATTGGCCACTGAGTTCACGCGCTCAACAGATATGTCTGTGATTGGCCATTGAGTTCACGCACTCAACAGATAGGTCTCTGATTGGCTACAATGATCAACGCTTCAAAAACATGTTGTAAATAGACATCTTTGACGCTCTTCACCGAGCGCCTAGATACACATGGACTTATTCCAACTTATTCACAATACTGCTCTAATTGTATTATAAGAATATGCTTTTCCATTGTTTTTCAATGTAAACTAGATGGATGTCTGTGTAAAAAAAAAAAAAAAAAAGCCGGACTTTTGGAATAAGGGCAAGTCAATTCAGTTCAGTGTTGATTCAGTTTGGTTCAATGAAGTTCATCAATTATGGAGGTAAGTGTAAATATAATGACAGAATTTTCTATCCCTTTAAAAGGTCATGAAACCCTAAAACACATTTTTTTTTAGATGTTAAAAGATATGTGCCGGTTGCACATCAATGAAAACAACAACACTCATTATGTCTATTATTAAGGTAAAAGTGGTTATTTTTTCTTTTTTTCTATGCTATTTCATTCTTCTGGTTTAAAAGCACCAAAAAAAAAGAAAAAAAGAAAAAAAAACCTTGAACCAATGTCATGAAAAATGATAACAATACAATAAACTATAACTGTGTCAGCTTAAGGTAGCTTCAAGTATTAAATGCGGTTAAATGTCAAAATAACTCCAATATAATACACTTACTGTATTGTATTGAGTTGTGTGGGGTGGGGGTAAATTAAGCGCGATCTGCTGTGACATCACAATCATGGTGCATTGTGGTCTATAGGTCTGCCTGAAGCGTACACGTTGAGTAGACTCGCAAACTTCAAAATCGCACATCAAAATGGCGGTGGGGATTCCCCCGAGGGGAAGTTTGAGTGGACGTGCCCCTACTGCTGATTGGCTACAAGTGTGTTGTGGCGCTCGGTCCGATCCACTTTCAACAGCGTTTCTCAGAAATCACTTACTGCACCTTTAATACATAACAACACATGTAGCGTGCATGAGAGCTGTTTCTGCACAGAGTTTAACAACATAATGTGCTCAAAGTGCTCATCAGGGAGAAAGAGAGGGAGAGAGAGGGAGAGCGAAGTTCCACTGTGTCACAGTTATATATCTTCGGTTATTGAGAGTACAAACACCTCATTGATAACTGCACCATGACATCTCCTTTGCCCTGATAAAGAGCCAGTCAGTCTATGAGCAGTCTGGAACGTGTTCATGACCATGTGGAGAACTGTGAATCATAAAGTCATGGCAGGGTGGTGATCACTGACCTGGAATCAGGCTGATGGAAAAGCCTTTGTTCAGATAAAGTTTCTAAGTACACTGAACTTTTTGCATAATGATCTGTTTAACTTGGAAAGAGTCAGACGTGCTCACACACACACACACTGTAGGAATGCACTGCAGTGTGATTCACCGAGATGACTAATAATGATAGTTTAATTAGCTCAGGGCTCAACAATAAGGATGGCCTGATGGCCCTGGGCCAGTGTGAGAGAGTTTCGGGATAGTCTTATGAGGTCCTGATCGCCCTGTCAGAGGTTTATTTCGCACTAATGACCAGTTAACTGTACTTTATCCCTTACACAACTTCTAGCTATTATTGGTAAATAAATAACAATAAATTAATTTGCATTTGCAAAATTTGCACCCATTTGGGTGTATTAACACTAAAATAAAGAAAACATAAATTCATAAATAAAATCTGATGTGTCTATTTCTTGTGGGCTTAATAAAGGGATAGTTCACCCAAAAATGAAAATTATCCCATGATTTACTCACCCTCAAGTCGTCCTAGGTGTATTTGACTATCTTCATTCAGACGAACACAATCGGAGATATATTAAAAAATATCCTGGCTCTTCCAAGCTTTATAATGGTTGTGAATAGGGGGCCGCGTTTTGAAGCCAAAAATAATGCATCCATCCATAAAAAAGGTAATCCAAGCGATGCGTTTTTGTATGAAAAATATCCATATTTAAAACTTTATAAATTCAAATAACTTGCTTCCGGCGGACGACCGTACGCATAATGCACAAGTCGACTTGTGCCAAATGAGTAATCCTCTGATGCGATGTATGATGCAAGATGTAGGAGTATCGTAAGCTTAGACGCCTCTTGCAGTTCAAACAAATAGGGCTGTGCAACAAACTCAAGCTCCTCTTCTCTTATATCGAAATCCTCCGACATTTCTCTTTAAAAATTATCGTTTTAGACTTATAATCCGTGACCGGTGATTTGTTTTGCTCTATCCTCTGCGCCTCCACATTCGTCAATACGTTGTGCGTCAGGTCAAAGGATACTTGCGCATTCTGCGTACGGCTGTCTGCCGTAAGCTAGTTATTTTGAATTTATAAAGTTTTAAATATGGATATTTTTCTTACAAAAACGCAACCCTCTGGAGTCATATGGATTTTTTTTATTTTTTTTTTTTTTTATGGATGGATGCATTATTTTTGGCTTCAAAACGCGCCCCCCCCACCCATTCACAACCATTATAAACCTTGGAGGACTAAGGATATTTTTTTTAAAATATATCTCTGATTGTGTTCGTCTGAAAGAAGATAGTCATATACACCTAGGATGAAGTAAATCATGGGATCAATTTTCATTTTTGGGTGAACTATCCCTTTAAGAATTACCATATTCAAAAAAAAACCTAAGGAAATTTTATCGACGCTTTTACGCCAGATCCTGGTCACGTGGTTTCAGCTCCAGGTACACTGCTTCAATACTGTTGTTGTTGTTTTTTTGTTGTTTGTTTGTTTGTTTTGACACAAGCATCGGAGTTTCGGTGACCAAAGTAAAACCACTACAGAGTTGTATGATTTTACATAAAGAAAGGAGTGTTTTATAAGCATTTATCGCTTGCTTCTGGAACGGGTTTCTCGTGCAAGGCGCATGAAATAGAAAACCCGGAGTGGACTCTAAGCACAGGGATTACAGAACGCTTTGGGCGTGGGAGGGGTCGCTCAAATGCGCTGCTCCAGTCCGGCTTTTAGCATGTTCGTTGCTTGGTGAGACTCAAAGCTTGACGCTTCGGCTTGTTTCGGAACTAATTTCTTAGGCTGAGAAGAAATGTACGAAATAACTCGCCAAACTTTGCGTGAAACGTAAGTTACTCGATATTTTTAATATCACACTAGCAATCATGCTGTAGTAGTAAATATCAGTAACGCTGATGTTTACCTGCAATCTCGTGCCAATAAAAGCCGCCTCAGTACAATATTAAGAACTCAACTACTCTGTCAGCACTTTTCTTTGGTGAAAAAAGAAAGAAAAAAATACATGAAGCAGTCATCCAAGATTTTAACAACTGTGACACCATTTCGCACCCCTGATAAAATCACGCTGATTCGCGTCGGGAAGCAAAAATTACTTTTAGTTAGTTAGTTAGCACCGTGTCAAGCGCGCGCAGGTCTCCATCGACACCAGTGTAACGCAGTCCTCTTTCTACACCCACTAAAACACTCACCTTGTATCAGGAACCGGCGACAGTTCTCCACTTACTTCCACTTGCCTACTGTCAGCACAGATGCTTTATTTAAAGAATGATGCTGATAAAATTAATAAATGAAGAGGGGAATGCCCTCCGCGCGCATTCACGAACAGAACGTTCCCGTAGTTGGCGCGTAAAAACGTCAAAGCAAAGCGCACACACACACAAAAAACCGAAAGTTTCCCGTGTCTCGAAGCTCCGCCGCCTTCCAGCTGTCAACTGGCTGTGTGAGGGGAAACGCGCGTGCACTCTGTCTGTCACTCACGCGCGCAGCAGCCTTCCAAACACAGCGAAGCATGAGTGGTAAAGGAGGCTCGTGCACACACTCTCTCTAGCGCGCTCCCGCTGGCAGCGCTCCAAGCACACAGAGTGCCATTGACATCAGCATGACTGTGCAACTCCTCTGTTCAGCTGAACTGAAAGCAAAGATATCGAGCACTGTCAGTTGATCTCATTTGTCATTTTTATGCATCCATCTCCGTCTGCTTCACGGTCTGGAAAGTTCTTTGCCAAAAATTCTCAAGGTTGTTATGTAAAAAAGAAAACAGACACCCACTGGGAAACCCTCTTCCTAATCCTAGATGAAGTTTGTGTTTGCAGTGTATTTGTTTGGGCTTGTCGGGATTTTAATTCTTCCTGAGGCTTTAGTGAGTCAGAATATACAGTGACTGAGTGGAATTCCACAATAATGAACAAGCTAATCCACATTTTAACCAGGGAACTTCAGCCTCACATGTCGCCCCCTCAAAAGTAGTGATTAACAATGTTGACAGGGAAATACCACAATTAAAACTGGTAAATGTTTAACAGAAATGACTGTTAATTAAATGGTTGCTTATAGATGCACAGCAACTTTATTATATTAGCTATGGATAGATTGTATGTAGAATGTGATAATTTTTACATCCCTAAGAGTCCAGTCTCTGTTGTTTATATATAATACATATATAATACATATATAGGCCTATATCAGATTTTATGGATCTCTGACAGATAGCAGATTGTTTTACAGTAAGTAATTCCTGCAAGGTTTTCTGAAGATCATATTCCTTGTTGGGTTACACCCAGGCCTTTGACCTCAGCAGAATTTGTGAGGTTTGTTTTACTGATTCTTGCCTTGTCATGGCCTTAAGGAAGTCATCGACGCATGAATGTTGTTTTCCATGCAAATTCCACCAAGAGCAGGAGGTGCAAGAGCAAATACTGTTCCAACAAAACACTGCAAAATTTACTGTTAGAAAGATCAGGTACATATGCAAAGCTTTTTATTATGGCAGCGTTAGCACTGAATTCTTCTTCATCAGTTCCATGAAAGTATTTTTAAACATTAAGCCAGTGGTTCCCAACCTTTTTTACGCCAAGGCCACCCTCCTCTCCGAATCAATACTGCACGCCCCCCCTTTTTTTTTTTTTTACTTCACAAAAACATTTCAACCCCATGTTATTATTTCTTTAAAGAAGAAACTCAAGAAGAAAACTTTTTTGCAGACATTCTTTACAACTTAAAAGTACTTACTCTGCTCAGTTATACAGTAACTTAAATAAGCACAAGTCAACCTGTCATACCAAACAAGACCACAGGGAGATACCAAAGGACTCCATTCAAAATTATTAAACACATATAACACCACTGATCCTTTCAAACTTCTCCAAAACACGCTTGTTAGGCGAGCATCCATTATAAAACACTCACAGTACATTAATTTTGACAACTACGCGAATATATTGAACTGTGTTCATGCAGAAATACGACGTTACAGCGATCAGTGAGTCGAGAGCGCACGTGCGGTTTGTTTGCGCATAATAACGGACTCGCGCATGCCTTATGAACGACTGCTGTATGTCACTGCAATCGTCTTTACCTTCATTACAATCGTCATCCATCAAAACCTTTTTAGCGACACTGGTTTTCTTTTTCCAACTGAGAGAGTGAGTTCACAGCAGCACGATGAGAAACGGCCTGGGCTGAACCGAAACAATCACAGAATATGTACGAGAGAGGTGGTGCCTTGTTTTAAATGTATTTTTTAATGAATGTAATTTAGCTTTTTTAATGTAACGTATTAATAATTAAATTAATGAATTATATTAATATATTTAAATTAATTTTAAGTTATCTCGCGGCCCACCTGGAGGATCGCTGAGGACCCCTAGTGGCCGCGGCCCACAGGTTGAAAACCACTGCATTAAGCATTTATTTATTATGATAATTATAATAAATAATAAACTCATCTTTAACATGCCACCTTTTAATGCTTGTCATGCAAGCTTTGGAAACACTGTTTAGAATCACAATAAAAAAAAAAATGCTGGATTAAAAACAACCCAAGTTGGGTTGAAAATGGACAAACCCGGCAATTGGGTTGTTTTAACCCAGCGATTGGGATGTTTTAACCCAGAGAATGGGTTGTTTTAACCCAGCGATTGGGATGTTTTAACCCAGCGAATGGGTTGTTTTATCCCAACGAATAGGATGTTTTAACTCAGCGGTTGGGTTGTTTTAACCCATTAAATGTGATGTTTTAACCCAGCAGATGGGTTGTTTTAACCCAGCGGATGGGTTGTTTTAACCCATTGAATGTGATGTTTTAACCCAGCGGATGGGTTGTTTTAACCCAGCGGATGGGTTGTTTTAACCCAGCGATTGGGATGTTTTAACCCAGCGATTGGGATGTTTTAACCCAGAGAATGGGTTGTTTTAACCCAGCGATTGGGATGTTTTAACCCAGCGAATGGGTTGTTTTATCCCAACGAATAGGATGTTTTAACCCAGCGAATGGGATGTTTTAACCCAGCGGATGGGTTGTTTTAACCCAGCGAATGGGATGTTTTAACCCAGAGAATGGGATGTTTTAACCCAGCGGATGGGTTGTTTTAACCCAGCGAATGGGATGTTTTAACCCAGAGAATGGGATGTTTTAACCCAGCGATTGGGTTGTTTTAAGCAATTGGGATGTTTTAACCCAGGCAAACATGGGTTAAATGTTTGCCCAACCTGCTGGGTAGTTTTATTTAACTCAATTATTGTTTAAAAATTACTGTATTTCTTGCTTAAAATGAATCCAAAGTACGTTGGAAATATACATTTATTAATACGTTTAATGAATAATAATTACACAATAAACATTTATTAAATTGCTTATTAATAAATGTTCACCTTTTGATTATTATTGTTGCCTCTAGTAATTATGTGTCTGATTTTTAATTTCCAACCTATTTTGGGTTCATTTTAAGTCAGCCATATAGTAATTTTTAAACAATAGTTGGGTTAAATAAAACTGACCAGCAGGTTGGGCAAACATTTAACCCAACTGCTGGGTTAAAACAACCCAATCACTGGATTTGTCCATTTTCAACCCAACTTGGGTTGTTTTTAACCCAGCATTTTTGAGAGTGAAATATCAACATTTGGCATTGAGGACAGGTGCAGTTATTTTGCTCAAGAAGATAAAGGACTTTGTCCAGTATAAAATGCAAACCGCTTTCACACACTGTGTGCTCTTTCACTGCAGAGAGAATAAAGGAAATGCCAAAGAGCACAGTGACACAGCAGTTCAGAAGAACATGAGATTGACTGATGACCCTGCATGCACAGCACTTTTCCACACAGCCTCATGCTGTTATGTAACCCTCTGCACTTGTTTCTGAAATTTATCATATATTATTATATTATCATTATATTTATGATATAAAACTCATTCCACTGGTTTCACAGACAAGGCTTAAGTCTAGTCCCAGACTAAAGTGCATGTTTCTTAAAATATGTCAGTGCCATTGTTTTGTCTCAAGATGCACACCAGTTATGTGTTTTTCTAAGGCACATTTATAAAAGCTACTTAAATATCCGAATTAAACTAAGGCCTAATCCTGGCTTAATCTAAACCCAGTCTGTGAAACCAGGCCATTGTGTTTGATTGCTTCACATTCATTGGTAATGTGTATTAAAGCAATTTGTAGATTGATTGGTCAACACAAAAAAACAGCAACAATGAACTGAAAAGAAATGGATTTACATTTATATATTTTTGCAATTACAAATTGGCGAAATAACCATTTTTTACATGTTTTATGTGCTAGTTAAGATGATTTGCATAGCCTGACAACTTTATTGCATTATTAATTTTGTATAATTCTCACTTTTATAATTCTCAATCCTGGATACAATTGTCAAAGTGAGTTAAATACACTGTGTTTGTGCTCCCTCTAATGGCTGCCTCTGAATGACACGCAGCTCAGTTGCCTTGAGCTCTGCTTTATTTATGCAGTGTGACTTGTATGTTGTTATATTTCCAAATAACTCACCGTAATCTTTAAGAAAATACAAAACAAAAGCATTGAGCAAAATATATTTGAACAGCATTTTTTGGCAGAACAATTCGAGCATGTAAATGATCACAGAATGTGTTGACTTTAAAGCTCTATTTTCTTAATCATATGATCAGCCCTTAGGGCTTGAGTCATGTATTTGAAATGAACAACAATACATTCCCCAAATATTTTTCCTTTCACTAAGAGTACAACAGCACAAATGTATGGCAGAAATGCAGGAAATACTACAGGATTTGCATAACTCGTTTGAGTAAGAGGATATGCGTGGAGTAAGTACGGTAAAGAATTGGCAAAAGAAGAGAATGAAGGATGAAATATACTATACATTCTCCACTCATTTCTTTTTTGATTGTCGATGCATTTCACCCAGCACATTGAATCCAGATGGAACGAGGAGAAAGAGCAAGTTAACAACTCCGTGTCCCGTGGGATTTTCGGCTACACATTTGCTCGATCTTGCCATCACCGAGCGTATGGTTGATATACATCTGTCATGCATTATTCGAGGGGCTGCCAAAGGTGCTTCTCCGGCTTTAGAAACTATGTCAGGGGTATCTGTCAGAAATGATGATCTGATTTGTGTTTCTTTGACTGTTCATTCCATGTTAATTCACATTTATCTGTCCTAAAAAGAAGTAATAATACATTATAACATGCATTACAATATAAACAAAGCTTAGCCGAGTCTGGAAAGGCTTTGACCCTACTTCAAACAAACATTTTCTCCCAATCAGCCAGGATTGTACCGCTGGGGTCAGTGACTGTCTCTGTGTATTAAGAGGAAATTGCTTGATTTACAGTGATTTCAGCACATGTTTCGCAGAGCTGGAGCCTCTCCCAGCTTTCCAGATATTTTTAAGAGGGTTTCTGCGATTGGACTTAAAGCGCTGAGGTGTGTTGGACTAAAGTTTACCCCCCCTTGGGTAATCATCATTATATTGCCGCATTTCCAATTTGGGTTCCTCGGAGTGCTTCGAAACAAAGCAGCCAATGCTTTCACACTCGGCTCGAAGAGTCCAAGCCTCTGTCCCGAAGAGAATTCCCCCTGAAATCTTTATGGTGGGATAATTTGTTCCACATGCCAGAGCTCACCCACTAAATCACAGGGTCCCGCTAATCAATGCTTCCCTGTCTCATTATGGTGTGTTGTGCTGTCTCGGAGCAGGCTTCTGGAGGATAAATGTCCTCTTGGATACAGACAATTCCTTGAAGTCTAAGTCATGTTCTGGATAGGCATCACCTAGCTGGGTGTGTGTCCGATCGGAATTGGCCGAGAGATTTATGATGTAACTCATTTGCTTGGAGGAAGTTCTTGTTTGCTTTTCTGTTTCTAACTATCTCTGTTGTTCTGTCTCCAAAGCAGAACTCTTTTAACACATCAGTCAGATACTCTAGTATTGGAGGAACTCTGCATAGCTAATGTTTTGGATTATTTTCCCATCTTTTAGGATTTAGTGAAAAGTATAATCACTCTCGCCCTTCAAGTTGATCCAAAAGTCGTTTAATGGACTGGATTATATTCCTAAAGACTCAAAGATCTGAGGCAGATGATCGTAAGACCATTTCCTCTGAAATCTGGAGCCTATTTCTGGGTAAAATCACCACGTGCATGTCGAGTATTTCCTAGCTACAGCTACTTCATTATACCTTGTTAATCTGTTTCATTTATCTCAAGCCTGCTGAGGTTGTTGTGATTGCATCATGCTTTATTGTAAATGCAAATTTCCTGCACTCTGTGCTTGGGTGCTTGGTTAAAAACAACCCAAGTTGGGTTGAAAATGGACAAACCCAGCAATTGGGTTGTTGTAACCCAGCGAATGGGTTGTTTTAATCCAGCGATTGGGTTGTTGTAACCCAGTGAATGGGTTGTTTTAACCCAGCGAATGGGTTGTTTTAACCCAGCGATTGGGTTGTTGTAACCCAGCGAATGGGTTGTTTTAACCCAGCGAATGGGTTGTTTTAACCCAGCGATTGGGTTGTTGTAACCCAGTGAATGGGTTGTTTTAATCCAGCGATTGGGTTGTTGTAACCCAGTGAATGGGTTGTTTTAACCCAGCAATTGGGTTGTTGTAACCCAGTGAATGGGTTGTTGTAACCCAGTGAATGGGTTGTTTTAACCCAGCGATTTGGTTGTTGTAACCCAGCGAATGGGTTGTCTTAACCCAGCGAATGGGTTGTTTTAACCCAGCGATTGGGTTGTTGTAACCCAGCGAATGGATTGTTTTAACCCAGCGAATGGATTGTTTTAACCCAGCAATTGGGTTGTTTTAACCCAGCGAATGGATTGTTTTAACCCAGCGAATGGATTGTTTTAACCCAGCAATTGGATTGTTTTAACCCAGCGAATGGATTGTTTTAACCCAGCAATTGGATTGTTTTAACCCAGCAATTTGATTGTTTTAACCCAGCGAATGGATTGTTTTAACCCAGCAATTGGATTGTTTTAACCCAGCGGATGGGTTAAATGTTTGCCTCAACTATTGTTTAAAAATTACTGTACTGCTTGCATAAAATGAACCCAAAGTATGTTGGAAATTAACATTTATTAATAAGTTTAATGAATAATAATTAAACAATAAACATTTATTAAATGGCCTATTAATAAATATTCATATATTAATTATTATTGTTGCCTCTAGTAATAATGTGTCTGATTTTTAATTTCCAACCTATTTTGGGTTCATTTTAAGCCAGACATATAGTCATTTTTAAACAGTAGTTGGGTTAAATAAAACTACCACTCAGGTTGAGCAAACATTTAACCCATCCGCTGGGTTAAAACAATCAAATTGCTGGGTTAATTGTTGGGTTAAAACAATCCATTCGCTGGGTTTGTCGACGTTCAACCCAACTTGGGTTGTTTTTAACCCAGCATTTTTTAGAGTGTGAGGTGACATGACATTCTTAAGCATGCATCGACTCATAGACGTGATGCATGAGTAAACTGTTTGGAAGTGTAGCTTATATTTAGGAACATGATGTTTAGAAGTGCAGATCTTTCAAATAACTGTTTAGAAGACACATGCATGGAGTTATAGGATAAGGGCAGAATGAATGAATGTGGTGGGAGCTCTCCTGATGAATGGCCTTTGTCCCCTTCACAGACGTTGGATGACATCCCTCTTGTTAAAGCATTGTATGGTGATAACTGGAAAGGAAGTCCATTCACTCATTTACGAGACAGAACCAGCGTGGGACTAACGGTAAACCCGGAGTTTTTTCTACAATAGAATAAAGCACTGCTTTGTGGCTTGCTGACCCACGGGCGAACTTACTGTCATGGTTATTGTTTCAAAATATACATTGTCACCGAATGAGTGACTCAATGACTAGGACCAGATCTCCAGCCTCTCATAACCACCATTAGTCAAACATTAGTCATGACAACTTTGAGGCGCTGGTATTGAATTGACATGAATTTTCCATTGATTTAAACTTTGTACAGACAAAGAGAGAGGGAGAAATTCAGTTTTATCACATTTTTTATGTTTTTGGAAACTAGTAATTCAATTTATTACACATTTCATCATAGCAGATTGCCTAGATGTTAATGAAATATTCCTTTTTTTCTTTCAACTTACTGTCATTATAATTCTTTCTCTATATAAATGTTTAATTTTAATTACATTACATTGATACCTATACTGTATATAATTATATTTACAGGTTTTTGGGGTTTTTTGCATTTTTTCCATATCAAAACAATTGGCAGAACTGTATAAAATGTATTCAAAAACAGTTTTTCTTTTTATAATCCATAGAATATTTGAGCATCTGGAATATATAAAAGAGTATTTTGTCGTTTTTTGGGTCATACACTAAAAAATGCTGGGTTAAAAATAACCCAAGTTGGGTTTAAAATGGTGACCGTTTATTAATACGCAATTTAATAAATGTTTATTATTTAATTATTATTTATTAAACTTACTTCATTTATTAAACATATTAATAATTGTTAATTTCCAACCTATTTTGGGTTCATTTTAAGCCAGCCATATAGTCATTTTTAAACAATAGTTAAATAAAACTAGCCAGCACGTTAGGCAAACATTTAACCCAGTCGCTAGGTAAAACAACCCATTCGCTGAGTTAAAACAACCCATTTGCTGGGTTAAAACAACTCATTCGCTGGGTTAAAACAACCCATTCGCTGAGTTAAAACAACCCAGTTGCAGGGTTAAAACAACCCAATCGCTGAGTTAAAACAACCCATTTGCTGGGTTAAAACAACTCTTTCGCTGGGTTAAAACAAACCAACCGCTGGGTTAAAACAACCCAGTCGCAGGGTTAAACCAACCCAATCGCTGAGTTAAAACAACCCATTTGCTGGGTTAAAACAAACCAACTGCTGGGTTAAAACAACCCAGTCGCAGGGTTAAAACAACCCAATCGCTGGGTTAAAACAACCCAGTTGCAGGGTTAAACCAACCCAATCGCTGAGTTAAAACAACCCATTTGCTGGGTTAAAACAACTCATTCGCTGGGTTAAAACAACCCAATCGCTGGGTTAAAACAACCCATTCGCTGAGTTAAAACAACCCAGTTGCAGGGTTAAACCAAACCAAACGCTGAGTTAAAACAACCCATTTGCTGGGTTAAAACAAACCAACCGCTGGGTTAAAACAACCCATTCGCTGGGTTAAAACAACTCATTCGCTGGGTTAAAACAACCCAGTCGCAGGTTTAAACCAACCCAATCGCTGAGTTAAAACAACCCATTTGTTGGGTTAAAACAACTCATTCGCTGGGTTAAAACAAACCAACCGCTGGGTTAAAACAACCCATTCGCTGAGTTAAAACAACCCAGTTGCAGGGTTAAACCAACCCAATCGCTGAGTTAAAACAAACCCATTCGCTGGGTTAAAACAACCCAATTGCTGAGTTAAAACAACTCATTCGCTGGGTTAAAACAACCCAATTGCTGGGTTAAAACAACTCATTCGCTGAGTTAAAACAACCCAGTTGCAGGGTTAAACCAACCCAATCGCTGAGTTAAAACAAACTCATTCGCTGGGTTAAAACAACCCAATTGCTGAGTTAAAACAACTCATTCGCTGGGTTAAAACAACCCAATTGCTGGGTTAAAACAACTCATTCGCTGGGTTAAAACAACCCAGTCGCAGGTTTAAACCAACCCAATCGCTGAGTTAAAACAACCCATTTGCTGGGTTAAAACAACTCATTCGCTGGGTTAAAACAAACCAACCGCTGGGTTAAAACAACCCATTCGCTGAGTTAAAACAACCCAGTTGCAGGGTTAAACCAACCTATTCGCTGGGTTAAAACAACCCAATTGCTGGGTTAAAACAACTCATTCGCTGGGTTAAAACAACCCAATTGCTGGGTTAAAACAACTCATTCGCTGGGTTAAAACAACCCAATTGCTGAGTTAAAACAACTCATTCGCTGGGTTAAAACAACCCAATAGCTGAGTTAAAACAACTCATTCGCTGGGTTAAAACAACCCAATAGCTGAGTTAAAACAACCCATTCGCAGGGTTAAAACAACCCATTCGCTGGGTTAAAACAACCCAATCACTAGGTTTGTCCATTTTCAACCCAACTTGGGTTGTTTTTAACCCAGCATTTTTTCGAAAATTAAATATAATATTCAAATTACAGATGTCAGACAGACATGCATGGTTTGAGACAAGGGGTGAAGATGGCAAGTTCTTCCAGACTCAGTCAGTTAACACAGAATGTAATTATTCAGCTTTAAGTGACTATCCATAAAAAGGCTGAAGTTGAAAGACTTGTTCTGACCCACAGGTAGGCTGAAGCTTCGGGATTCACGGGGAAAGGGAAACAAGAACTGCTCTAGATACACAAGACCTGCTCGAGACAAGAGGAGGGCACAGACAGGAGGAAGGGTGGAATAAAACGAAAGAGGCAAAAATGACTTGGAACTGTGTGGGAAGACATGGGAGGAGCTTGCAAAGTACTTAGATGTGTCCTAGCAGTGCCTCAGCACGATGCTAAAAGTAAAAGAAGAGGACGAATGCACCGTCGCATTAACAGAGCATTTGGCGGATATTCTTTAAAGTTCAGTCTTCTGGAACATCCGCGTGACCGACGCGAGCAGCGCCGCGCCTGACGCTGATCATCGGCTGCACTGGAGCTGGAGTCGCGGTGGCATGCGTGGATCAAATATTCCCGCACACACCAATAACACTCTCGTGTCCTGAAAGAAAGAAAGCGAACATTTCTCGTAAGATGATCTGGTTGTTGTTTTTGCTCCTCTGTGCTGCCGGCGTGTTGTCGTCTTCCACCCGTGAGTACATTAGTGTGTGTGTGTGTGTGTGTGTGTGTCTGTGTGTGTGTGTTCTTACGTGCCTTCTTCATCGAATGGGATTAGTTTCGGAACCTGGCGTGTTCAGTATTGGATTTATATCAGTAAATATAATAGTTTGAATAGAATAGTAACTTTGAAGTTACTTAAAGTGATCATTAAAAAAAAAAAAAATAGTTACACAGCATCTGCAAAGCATCATATAGACCAATAACAAATTAAGATGTACCAGGTACGTTTTATTGTATTAATACATTCAAAACAAAACAAAAACAAAACAATAGTTCTCGTTTTACGTTGTTTTCTTGTCACATCACAACAATATTGGCTTTTTTAATAGCCTATTTGTTATTGCCAAACTTGTGGGCATTTTTTCACAGAAATTTACTTTTTTTATAGACTACTTTAAGATGTGAAACCCCACACTCTAAAAAATGCTGGGTTAAAAACAACCCAAGTTGGGTTGAAAATGGACAAATCCAGCGGTTGGGTTAAATGTTTGCCCAACCTGCTGGGCAGTTTTATTTAACTCAACTATTGTTTAAAAATTACTACGTGGCTGACTTAAAATGAACCCAAAATAGGTTGGAAATTAAAAATCAGACACATAATTACTAGAGGCAACAATAATAATCAAAAGGTGAACATTTATTAATAAGCAATTTAATAAATGTTTATTGTGTAATTATTATTCATTAAACATTAATAAATGTATATTTCCAACGTACTTTGGATTCATTTTAAGCAAGAAATACAGTAATTTTTAAACAATAGTTGAGTTAAGGCAAGGCAATTTTATTTGTATAGCACATTTCATAAACAATGGTAATTCAAAGTTCAATTTTAATAATAAAAATGGAACGCATAAGAAATAAAAATAACAGTAAAAACAGAGAATACCACTATCTGGATGGACGAGTTAGGAAGTTTCAGGGAGTTTTTTGTTGTCCGTCAGAGCGGATCTAAACGGATCTATCCATCAGTAAATAAAACTGCCCAGTAGGTTGGTCAAACATTTAACCCAACTGCTGGGTTAAAACAACCCAATTGCTTTACAGTGTACGAAAATGTCAAAATTACCTTAGTCATTTTTTAACTCTAAAATTGGAAACATGTTTATTGTAGAAGAGGCGTATTGAGGTCATTTTTGTATGAACATTTTTTTAATTAATGTAATATTTGTTGGAGAACAGCATTAAATCTTTTATTTACATTGTTTTAAACTGCTTGGTTTAACAGATTGGCCAACTGTGCAAAATATTGCACTGTATTATAAAAGTATGCTAGGGGTTAAAATCTCAAAAGGTCAGAGCATGATCAACCTACAATAATACCCTGACATCATGTTTCTCAAGCTTGTTTTTATAATGAATATGTGGCCGCAGGACAAGGTTCACCTCAAATCAACAATGAGATGATGAGCTCTGTTTCGGTGTTGGTGAAATATAGGTGCTTGTGAAAGTTTAATTTGCTTTTAATGAACTGCAGAGAACAATGTATCAGGATCAAAGGGCATACTTGCGTTGTAAATAACAAAGGGCTAAATTATTAATAGCTATTGTGAAATACATTAACAATGCAGGCGTTTAGCACATTCCCCTTACGTGATATTTGCAGGTGTTGTTGGAGGGGAAGATTAAGACTAATTACATCTAATGAAGTATTGCCTCATTCACACCCTCAGTGCCAGGCAGGGAATCGAGAAGTGAAGTGCATTACACTTCCCTCTCCTCTAGTTAACATTAAACGCACAGACGTCAGGCTGACTTTTTCTGGGCCTCAGTGAAACATAAACACAGTTAAAAGGAAGAAAGTGTGTAGACAGAAGTAACCTTTTAAAAGATCATTGCGGTTTGACAACACGGTCAGGCAGGAATGTCCAAAGGGTGGTCCCGCTGTTCACCGTCTCAGCCGTAAGATGTGCGTCCAAGAGTTTCCCTCGCTTACCTCATGAGACCTTGTGATCCGAGACCAAACTCATTTACTATTCAGACACCTGTGATAAATACTTGTAATTGCTGCTGTCATTAAACCGTTTGAAATGTTTTCGAGGCTGAATTTTGTAATCTACTGAAATGAAGCAGCACCTTGTGAAGACTAGTCGAGAGTTCATTAGTGTTATACGATGATTTGTATCTTTCCCCTTTGATGCGGAGAGAAGATTTCACTCTTTTTCCTCTGAATATGTAATCTCTCTTTTAAGGTTAGTCTATCTATCCATCTTGATGTAATTACATGTAATCAGTTCCCTCGTCACCTCCATTACCCAGTTGTGCTGAATTAAGACTTGAGGGATTCCACACTGTCACATTACACGGGCGATAATGAACTCCAACAGGGTTTATGAAATTATAATTGCGTGTGAGTTCCTGTTTGGGATCTTTCCGCGCAGTGATAGACGTCAAACTTATGAAAAACTATTCAGAATTTACTATTACACAGTCATCTGGAATACTTGATGGTTATTGGTCAATCGCAGCTTTCTACACTCTGGGTTAAAAACAATCCAAGTTAGGTTGAAAATGGACAAACCCAGTGATTGGGTTAAATGTTTGACCAACGTGCTGGGTAGTTTTATTTAACCCAACTATTATTTAAAAATTACTATACGTCTGGCTTAAAAATGAACCCAAAATAGGTTGGAAATTAAAAATCAGACACATAATTACTAGAGGCAACAATAATAATCAAAAGGTGAACATTTATTAATAAGCAATTATTATTCATTACACATTAATAAATGTTCATTTATTAAACAGGTTGGAAATTAACATTTATTAATATATTTTGGGTTCATTTTAAGCGAGAAATACAGTCATTTTTAAACAATAGTTGAGTTAAATAAAACTACCCAGCAGGGTTAAGCACTGGGTTAAAACAACCCATTCGCTGGGTTTGTCCATTTTCAAGCCAACTTGGGTTGTTTGTCAAATAATGTTTTAATGACCTATAAACTGTATATTAAACATTGAATCTTGCAAGCAGTATTTTTTACACTGTGCTAGTTTCATATCTTTTTTCGGTAGCACTTTATTTTACGGTCTTGTTCCGCATGTACATACTATTATTATAGCAATTACAATAACTGGGTTAGGTAACACTTTATTTTAAGGTGATGTAGTTACACGTTACTACATGTACTTACTATAGTATTAACAGTAAATTATGCATAATTACAAGTAACTAACCCCAAACCTAACCCTTCACTCTAAAAAATGCTGGGTTAAAAACAACCCAAGTTGGGTTGAAAATGGACAAACCCAGCGAATGGGTTGTTTTAACCCAGCGGTTGAGTTAAATGTTTGACCCAATCTGTTGGGTAGTTTTATTAAACTCAACTGTTGTTTAAAAATTACTGAATTGCTCACTTAAAATGAACCCAAAGTATGTTGGAAATGAATATTTATTAATATGTTTAATGAATAATAATTAAACAATAAACATTAAATTGCTTATTAATAAATGTTCACCTTTTGATTATTATTGTTGCCTCTAGTAATTATGTGTCTGATTTTTAATTTCCAACCTATTTTGGGTTCATTTTAAGCCAGACATATAGTCATTTTTAAACAATAGTTGAGTTTAATAAAACTACCCAGTATGTTGGGCAAACATTTTGGGGTCAAAACAACCCGTTCGCTGGGTTTGTCCATTTTCAACCCAACTTGGGTTGATTTTAACCCAGCATTTTTTAGAGTGTAATAGCTGGGATAATGTACAGTCAGATATATGTTCCCTTTCATAGTAAATGGATATTATCTTCTTTTCTGATCATCTAGCGTATCCCACATTGCTCTGATTTAGGCTGTCACTATCAACCTGTTTGATGTGTTAGTCATGAGGTCGGTCTGTCTCCTCCTGTAACATCATATGACATGAGCTCAAACCAGACAGCCCATAATAACCAGCTCTAACCTGCTCTCTCTCGCCCTCCTCAGAGGTGGCCACCATCTTCCCTCAAGACCCTGCGCTTCCCATCGGCTCCAGCCTGACAGCCACATGCTCCGTCAACCCAGACCACGGCGTTCACGCGGGCTCGCTCTATTGGACGCTAAACGGGAAGCGTCTTCCCAGCAGCACCTACAGCGTCTTGAGCCCCAGCGTTCTCAGCGTCACCCTCCCGCGGCTCTCCGGCTCCCGCCAGCGCTCCGGAGACAACCTCGTGTGCCATAACAGCGGGGGTCATGTGCTGGCCGGCTCCTGCATCTATGTTGGCAGTGAGTCTCGTCTACCATATTGTTCGTATTTACTGCCGAGTGTGTTTAATTGGCAATTGTGAACACGGTCCAACTTAAATGCAATGAAATGGGTTTTGTGGGTAAGCTCAGGGAATACGGATCAGACCTGGAAGTATTAGACGGTCTTTATGATGTGACCCCTGCCACTGGGCCACAGTTGTTGCAGTATTTAATGTTTTCTGCCTGTCCACCAATGAACTGGAGGGTTGTTTAAGCCCCTTAAGATAGCTATCTGTTCCACTGTTATGCTTTTAGCACCTGTGTGGTCCATTATCAGCGCTCTCCTCGACTGACGCGTATGACAGAACAAATGTACCGCATTTGTCAAGTTACATGGAATGGTGGCAGTATGGAAAAATACAAACACACACACACACACAGAAAGGCGGAAATTGAGAGAGCGAGACAAAGTCGAGGAAGCGAGTGTCTGGTCATTTGGAAAAAAGATTGAAAGCAAGAAATGTAGAGACGTGGTAAGGATAAGTGTGTGTGTGTGTGTGTGTTGACTCAAGCTCTCTGTGTCTCTGAGGTCTCCTCTCGAAGGTTCGGCTCATATAATCACAGTCTTACACTTAGACGCAGTGTCTTTTGTTCTCAGCTGAATGGAATCTTGGCCCCGTTCCTGAACTTAAATGAGGATGACAGCTGAAGACACTCATCCATTATTGAAAATATTTAAAGTCAACACAAAGTCAAAATTGACCCTGTTTACTTCTGTAATGCACGTTTCTCGTCTTATTGTGAATGATTCATCTGTGAGCGTTAATCCAAAAAAGGTCTTTTCTTTTGAAATGACTTTTATTTTTTTTAAGAAACATTTTAGGCTGAGTTTATTTGATTTAAAAAACAAAACAAAACTAATATTGTGAAACAAAATGTATTACAATTTAAAATAACTGTTTTTATTTGAATATATTTTTGAATGTAATTTATGCAAAGCGGAATTTTCAGCATCTTCAGTGTCACGTGATCCTTCAGAAATCATTCTGATATGTGAAACATGTATTGCTTTCACAGCTGAAACCGGTTGTGCTGCTTCATATATTTGTAAAAATTGTGATACTTTTTTTGTCAGGATTCTTATGATGAATATTGTACATGTTTATATATCTAAAATGTCTGTATATATTATTTTAGACATAGATATATATGACATACAGTACTGGTCAAAAGTTTGGAAACATTACTATTTTTAATGTTTTTGAAAGAAGTCTCTTCTGCTCATCAAGCCTGCATTTATTTGATTAAAAATACAGAAAAATCAGTAATATTGTGAAATATTATTACAATTACAAATAATGGCTTTCTATTTTAATATACTTTAAAATAGAATTTATTCCTGTGATCAAAGCTGAATTTTCAGCATCATTACTCCAGTCTTCAGTGTCACATGATCCTTCAGAAATCATTCTAATATGGACCAGTACTGTATATTAAAATATGTCATATATATATATATATATATATATATATATATATATATATCTGTCTAAAAAAATAATAAATATTAATATATAGAATAGAAAATAGAAAATATTTAATAGAAAAAAACAAAATATAATGTTATGTATATATATATATATATATATATATATACACACACACACACATTTCATTCATTATTACAGTTTATTCACTATAGTTTTAAAAAATGGTAATAAAATATGACAAGATCTCAGAGTTAAACTGTGTCAGAAAAAAATAATCTTAAGTCAGATAACACTTAAGCAAAACATGGTCAGGTCAAAGTGTCTGAATGATTTTTGGTTCCAAATTTTACTGGTAGTCCACTGTATGAAGAATTTTTGGGTATAATATGTCACAGTTTACTTTATTTTGCTATCCTCACTTACATAAATAAACTATAGTGTCCTGCAACCACTAGTAAAAATATACCAAAAATATCAAAAACGTCTGAATAATTTTTGGTTTGACTGTATATACACTACTGGTCAAAAGTTTTTGGACGGTAAGATTTTTTAATGTTTTTAAAAGAAGTCTCTTCTGCTCACCAAGGCTTCATTTATTTGATCCAAATAAAACAGTAATATTGTGAAATATGTTTACAATGTAAATCAGCTGTTTTCTATGTGAATATATATTAAAGTGTAATTTATTCCTGTGATCAAAGCTTAATTTTCAGCATCATTACTCCAGTCTTCAGTGTCACATGATCCTTCAGAAATCATTCTGATATGATCATTTGCTGCTCAAGAAACATTTATGATTATTATCCATGTTGAAAACAGTTTTTTCAGGATTATTTGATAAATATAAAGTAAAAAAAAAAAGCATTTATCTGAAATATAAAGCTTTTGCAAAATTGTAAATGTCTTTACTGTCAATTTTGATCAATTTAATGCATCCTTGCTGAATAAAAGTATTAATTTCTTTCCCAAAAAAAAAAAAAAAAACTCTTACTGATAATGTTACAAAAGCTTTCTATTTCCATTCGTATTTTATCGGTTTCACTCA